>CM042562.1:17747183-17797183 GCA_023630585.1 Cranoglanis bouderius | reverse complement strand
CATGGCATGTCGTAGCACATCTGGTGAATATTTCAGTTCAGAAGAACTTGTTTAGAATTGATGGACTCCTGGAAGTTCATATCTTAAAGTCCTTAACTTCTGCTCAGTTTATTTCTTTCACAATGTAGGGCATGTGGTGGTTTGTTCACACTGAAATGTACGTGATGTCGTTCGTAAGGCTTGTTTTTGCAAAAGTTAACTAAGCCGAAGCAGAAGAGAGTTAGCGCCTCCATCCTAGCAGCGAGACCACAGAGACGGAGGTTGTGTAAGCAGCTTGTGTAGGAGAGGCGTTGTGGCTTTCGGTCCCACGCTGCATTTTTTTTTTTTTGTCACACTGAAACTCTGCAAACAGGGGAAAAAAATCACTTGGCTCGGTTTTCAGAGAAACCAACAGTGCTCATCACTGAGAGAGAAAGTAGGACGAAGATTTAGGACGAAAACGACGGCTGCGGCTCCTCGGGCCAGGAGGCTTTTCTGTAAACAGATTCAAATGGCTTTGGGCCAATGCAGAAGAAATCCAGGTCTCGGTGAAGGAAACTGAGCAGCGACTTGCATCACTTCCTGAGTGCAGCTCTTTATTTCCTGTGATGATTCAGGGGACTTAAACACACAACACTTTCAGTGGTTAATGTTGGGTTTGTGGTAGGATTTGCACAACTACAAATTTTTACCAGTCAACCAGTAATTCCAAAAAGTTGTTGACTACTTGTGTATCTTTTCCTACAGTAGTTAAAGCAAAAACCGTTTCAGGGCGTCATTCATTTCAGACTGTTTTATTTGCCTGGAAGCTTCGATGCTTGTTCAGTTGCACTGTTAACAATGAAAGTAAATAAATCGGTGCAATAAATGTGTAAAATAAAAATTTAAAAAATCAATCTGTGTCATCATGTTACAACCCCAGTTCCAAAAAAGTTGGGACACTTTTTAAAATGTAAATAAAAAAATAAAAACAGAACGCAATGATTTGCAAATCTCATAATAGAACATAGAAAACATATCGAATGTTTAAACTGAGGAAATGTACCATTTTAAGGAGAAAAAAAATAAGGTGATTTCGAATTTGATGGCCGCAACACGTCTCAAAAAAGTTGGGACGGGGGCAACAAAAGGCTGGAAAAGTAAGTGTTACTAAAAAAGAAACAGCTGGAGGAACATTTTGTAACTAATTAGGTTAATTGGCAACAGGTCAGTAAGATGATTGGGTATAAAAAGAGTATCTTAGAGAGGCGGAGTCTCTTAGAAGTAAAGATGGGATGGAATCTGGATGGAAGCAGATGTTGCTCTAAAACCTGTATATACCTTTCAGCATTGATGGTGCCTTTCCAGATGTGCAAGCTGCCCATTTAATTCTTAAAATGCGTCCATGTGGACGAGCTGGCAGCTGAAATCGTTGCTTTTGAAACTAAGAGTGTGGCCTGGAAACTCATTATATCATAATGACTGATGGCAAACTCGCTGCGTGGGATAATGATGCGCAACCCGCGGCTCTGAAAGCACTCTTTCACGCAGTATAAGGATTTTATGTAAGGAATAACACATGACAGACTGTGCCGTGACACGAAAATAATGATGTGATGGAGCACGACACAAAGCAGAGTTACTGTTACACCCTGAAATGCATTATTTTTGTATAACTGAGTGGTCTGGAGTGCGTTATTCCACTTATACCTCAGCGATTTCTCAACGATTACAATGTTTAATTTATTAATGTACGACACGTCACACATTTTCACATTTTAGCAGTTCATAGTTAGATTTAATGTTCTGGAACGTCTGAGAGACATGTTACTTCCTGTTCTCACTTACGTTACAGCTGCGATAAACAGTCATTTACATACTCACTCTCTCCAGAAAGCAGCATAATCTCCTCTGTCCTGAAGACCTTCCTCTGCTGGAAAACTTTACAAAGCACCGTGACTGTTACAAAGTGCTGACACTGGAGACTCCTTCCATAAATGTTACATAACAAATGTCTCCTAACGAAGAAACGTCACATCAACGATTATACGTTTTACTCTGCTAAACAACACGTTTTTTAAATCTGGTTATTGTTAGTCTTAGATTACGTGGAGCGTCCGCCATACACACAGCGCCCTGTGAATGAGCTGTTACTATAGAAACAATAACGTATTAGCGCGAGCGCTTTAATATAAACCTGTCGTTCACGTTACAGCCGGTTATACGAAAATAATGCAATCTTCTGACCAATCAGATTCAAGAATTCAACAACACTGTGTTATAATTAGCTTCAACACACAACAATAATAATTGTGGGAGGATTTCGTTTGGGAACGCACATCCAACAAAAAACTTTTCCCGGCATAGTCTTGGTTTCATCTAGTGGGAAATATTTTCAGAATAAAAAAGTGCATTCAGCTACGTTCATTACCGTGTGTTTAATCCACCGCACCAACTAGTCCACATCCCCACAGCGGCCACTACTGATAGTCCGCTAGTCTTTGCGACATTTTTTTTTTTGTGGAGGGATTTTGTGAAGGAGACGATCAAGAAATCATACTCTACTACACAACTTCTAAAAGAACTTGTGAGTGTTTATACACAGCTTCTGTTTTTCCTCAAGCTTGCCGTAATGCGTCTTTATGTCAGAAAGTGAAATATATGTTTTGCCTGAGTCTGCACTTCTTACCATCCAGAGGCTGTAGTGATGTATTTAACTTTTAAAACAGAACTTTATGGGTGATTTGTGGAAAGAATGAGCGCCTGAGTTCGGACATTCTCGTCTGCGCCGCAAAAAAATAATAAATAGTGTTAAATCATCCTGATCGTTAACATCCTGATCTCCACACTGCCAGCTTTCTCCAGAGCCAGCCATAAAGCAGGCGAGTGCGGCGCACAGAGCAGACGTTGTGGTCGTAGCTCAGGCCCGGACAAGGCCGAGAAACGTCCGTCCCGGAGCGTGAGCGGCAGGTGTTGACTTCTGGGTTTGGGTTGAGTTTCTGAGTTTTAATGAGACGTTTTTGATGGCAGACCAGCTCCCACATTCACATTCCACATTCTGAAGAAAGTGGCGGGACGTTAAGAACCACTTCCTGTCGACCGCAAATGTCAACAGCTGGACGGCGTCGTGTGAACGGGAGCGGCTGTAGAGCGTTTATGTGTCACTCCGGAGGATTTATGGAAGATAAACAGTGAGTTGACCAGGCCATGTGAATGAGAAAGCGACCAACACGCATTCAGTCATACTTAAACAACTTTAATGTACTGTATAGACTGATGTATGAAAATAACATCTCAGTTTTTCACACATTTATTCATTTGGCAGGCGCAGTGAATCAAAATGCCACAGGTACTCGACCAGGGTACTAAAATGTTTGTATGTCAGTAAGGAAAAGCAACACATTACATAAACATTACAAAATATTAGTAGTGGCTGTCAGGGATTATCTGCAAGAACAGATGCAAGTGCAGCAGTTAAAGTCTCCAGAAGAACTGCGTCAGATTCTCCAAGATGTGTAGAAAACATTACCAGCGAATGTTCCTTATAAAATTGCAAAATGTAGCCACAGCATATATTGATTTTGTTTAGTTTAGTGCTCTTCCTTGTACTCTTTACAGTAGATGTTCTTTTGTGTTGAAAACATTTTGGAAGGCAGTTTTGCTTTACACGTGCTTAAGACTTTTGTATGTACCTGTATACAGTATGTCTAAGGAAAATAATCCTCGACGATAACAACAGCACGCCCCTTTAAAACAACAGCACGCCCCTTGTTTAAAGAACACATCACGTTATTATTATTTAACAAAGGAAAACGTATAATCGTTTACATGGTGAAGTGTTCTATAAGGAGATGTTTATTTAACATTCTTGGAAGGAGCCTCCAGTGTCAGCGCTTGGGAACAGTCAGAGGTAAAGGTTTAAGAAACGTTACGTTTTCCAACATCTTCAGGACAGAGGAGTTTACGCTTCTTTGCGGTTTCTCGGTAACGTGACAAGCTCCGGGTTTTTTTTAAAAAAATCGTATTAATTTCAAGAGAGAGAAAAAAAAGAGAGGCTGGTGAGGTAATGACTGAACTAACTTCTGTCACGGACGTTCCACAACATTACACGTAACTATAAATGGATAAAAAGTATGATGTGGAATTGTTGGTAAATTGCAGTGGTATAAGAGGAATAAAACACTTCGTTGTAGGAAAATCATCAACTGCAGGGAGGTGACAGTAACTCCGCCTCATCACACCACCCCGTCCTTTATTACGTTTGTTGTAAGGAGTGTTTTATTTCTTGCGAAGAACACTGTTTCGCAAATAAACTTTCCCTCCTCTTTTATTCAACCCATGTACTTCATCTTTCATCCTCTCTCCTGTGGATTGTTATTCTACCGAAGTTGCGGCACTCCGAGACAAACTCCTGTCACGATCCAGTATTTTCTGAATGTGACTCATCCACTAAGCCATTCAGCCGTTCCTCCACATTGGGATTCGGTGCGTTACTACAGACGATAATGTAGCGTGGAGCTGGGCTTCGTTCCTCAGTGCAGATTTACTGATAGCTGGAGGCGGATGGAAGGTCGAGTAGATTGGTGAGACGGAGAAGGCCGCCGGTGATGGTACGGTCTGATAACAAGCTCACTTTATATCCACACGAGCTCATGAATATTTACAATCACATGGCCTGGGTAACAAATAATCCTCATTTTGATTAATGCTATTTATGAGAGAGAGAGAGAGAGAGAGAGAGATACCAGTCCAATTTGCACGAGTCTGTAGTCCCAGATTTCTGTTCTTGGCTGACAGAAGTGGAACCCGATGTGGTCTCCTGCTGCTGTAGCTCATCTGCCTCAAGGTTTCAATGTTCTGAGATGCTTTTCTGCTCACCACAGTTGTAAAGAGTGGTTATTTGAGTTACCATAGCCTTCCTGTCAGCTCGAACCAGCCTTGCCTTTCTCCTCTAATCTCTCTCATCAACAAGGCCAGCAAAACTGGATGGGTTTTATGTGTGTGTGTGTGTGTGTGTGTGTGTGTGTGTGTGTGTGTGTGTGTGTGTTCGTATTTCACACCATTCTTTGTAAACTCCTTTGTAGACACCAGAAACGATGCCACAGTCAAAGTCACTGAGATCACAGGGGATTTTTTTTTTCCCATCAACTGTATCTGCTTTTGGTTTTATGCATTGCGCTGCTGCCACACGATTGGCTGATTGGATAATTGCATGAATGAACAGGTGTACAGGTGTTCCTAATAAAGTGGATCCTAATGAACTGCAACTGCAACGATGAGATGTCGTGTTGTTTAGGAAAATACTGAGTGAAAAAGTTGATTATTTTCCAATTCGCAGACCATTACAGTTTTTTATTTATTAAAGAATGACATACGTTTTAATCCATTTATAGTTACATATAATGATGTTGAACGTCCGTGAAACAAGTCAGTTCCTGTTCTCGTGTACGTTATAGCAGCTGTAAACTCTCGTTCCTTCACCAGATCCAGAGCAGATTGCTACCTCAGTTGTTTAAACAGATACACTGAGTGTGTAATAATAAATTGCCGTGCTTCAGTGATGTGTTTCAGCAGTAGAAGGATTTCTGCAGGGTGTTACTGAGCTCAGGGGAAGACACAGTGCCTCTGTTGAGTGTCTAGTTTCCTTGGCTGGAAAATAGCACAAGCAGGATCATGACAGTGATAAATCACTACAAGTCCTCTATTGTTCTGAATGCAGGTATTGAGCAGCTTTTAGGTGGAGTTTCTGTTTAGGCTGAAGTTAAATCCCAGTTGCGTGTTTGGTGTGTTTTTAAGGCGACTCCAGAGCTTTTTGTGGGTCTCTCACTCGGGATGGAAACGTCGTACCAGGCCGACAGTGGAGACTCCAAACACACACTGAACGAGAACCTAGAAACATGTTATTATTAATTCATGAACAAACATGAACAATGATGCGTGACAGACGAAGAGCAGAACACATATGATGAAGACGGATACAGGAAGCTAAACCGGAAAGTTTCACGACAGGATTTGATTTCAGTTTGTGAGTTGACAGGATGCATGCCCTGAATAATGTCATTATTCATCCAAGCATCATCATAACAGGAAGACAAACACCAGCTAACGCCCCGACGCCACTGTGCTGGGGTTTCTGTGCTGTGTTGGCTAACTGAGAAGGTTATGATGCTGTTTAAGGCCAGAGGGAGGGAAAAAAACACGATTGGCTCTAATTGGCTATTAATCAGTGCAGGATGTGAGGATTTGAAGCAAACAAATCCAACATGGTTCTGAAGCAATTAAAATTCAATCCAATTCAATCTGTCCAATTTTTGGACATAAAATAAAAGAAATCACTGAACTCTAGTTGTCACAGCAAGGTGCCACATGTTTCCCCGTTGCGCCCGAGTGCTGCGAGCAGAGGCGCTCAGCACGCATAAGCAGCCCGCAGCGCTACGGCACACACATCCATGCTGTCATATGTTTTGTTTACTCTGCCATGTGCGTTTTGTTTTGGTTCACATCCTGTCTCCAACCTTGTCCCGTCATTGGTTGTTTCCCTCATGTGTCTTCATTACTCGCACCTGTTTTCAGTTCGCCCCTTAATCAGCTTGTATATTTTGTTCCGCTACCAAGCCGTTTCGTTCTGTTTTGTTACTTTCAGGTTCTTGATCCAGTTCCGTTTCCTGATCTGTGTGTGTCGGATCCTCCCTGGTACTGTTGGTTGTTGATCACCTGACCTCCTGATTCTGAGTTACGTTTTGGATTTGTCTGCCTGCCTCTCAAATAAAATGCTTAAACTGCAACTGCACATGTATCACCTTCCTTTGCATGACCTAATATAACATGATGTAACATATAATACAATGTAATGTAGCTGGTAGTTTCTTAGCAAACCTATATTTTTGTGAAACATTCTCGTATCGTAGAAAAGCAGTGTGATATGGGTGGGTGGAGGGGTATAATTACAGTTAACAGTAAAAAAAAAAAAAAAGAAACATATATTTTTAATATACTTCATTTACAAATCTTTAGTCTAATATCTCTCATAGACATTGTAAAATGTTTCCACCATTTATCTGCTGCTCAAATGGCTTGAATACTGTACGTCTGAGCAGCTTCTGATTATTCATCCATCCATTTTCCGTAACGCTTATCCTACACAGGCTCGCAGGGGGGCACGGGATGGGGGACACCATGGACGGGGTGCCAACCCATCACAGGGCACAGTCACACACACATTCACACACTACGGACAATTTGGAAAAGCCAATGAGCCTACAGCGCATGTCTTTGGACTGGGGGAGGAAACCGGAGTACCCGGAGGAAACCCCTGAGGCACACGGGGAGAACATGCAAACTCCACGCACACAGGGCGGAGACGGGATTCTAACCCCCAACCCCAGAGGTGCGAGGCAAATATGCTAACCTCTAAACCACCCCCCTTCTGATTATTGTCAAGATTAAAATTATATGTTTTTGTGGCCAAAAAATTTAAATTGCCTTAAAATTGTTTAACTATTTTTGGCTGAACATTTTTGGTGGCTGAACTTTCACTAACGTGGCTAATAAACCGGTTTAACTGTTAGCTACATACTCTGATCAATTTTATTTGACATTAATGATCTCAAAACATTCGAAACAAATGTTTACTGTAACATCTTTCGAGACCAACCGGCCTAAACATTATTAATGTGAGATGGGGTGAAATGGGCGGGGCTTCCACAGGGTCGGTTAATGTAAAAAAAAATGTGCAAAATCCCTATGCAACCGTCAATCATTCCAGATCCATATGTCAATTGGCTCATCTGATGTTTTTAAACACAAATTGTGATTATTTTTGATTCCTTAAAAAGCGCACACACGTGCGTAATATTTTTCTTTCCTTTTTCTTCTTTTTTCTGCATTCCTTTTTTTTTTATTCATTTTTCTCCCTTACTTATCTTTCTTAATAGTCCAAAAAATTGAAGTCGTTCAAAGAGAGGCATAAAATTTTTTTTAAAAAAAACAAGAACCCAAACACAGGACCTACTAAAATTCAACCAAGACTTTACAAAGAGCAAACAGGACCGAACGCCGCCTTCAAGTCCTGTCAGAAATATCGCAATTACGATGTAAGGAACTCGTATTTTTCCGATTTGGGGGCGTGTCAATAACAAAGAGTGATGTTGGCCGCCGATATGGATGTGATGCCTACAGCAGACGGTAAGATTGGAGTCATAATTTTGTTCGGTTTTACATTTTCTTTTAGTAAAGACAAATAAACTTCATGTTGTTGATGACACAAAATAATAAACGAACACTAAAGAAGTTTTCTCAAGCTGAACAAAAGCACTTGATTAAACAGACACACGATACATCGTAATCACCACCTCCGAACTCGTACGCACAAACTTCTGAGGAGGACTTGAAGGTAGCATTAGGGTTTTATAAAGAGAGGCTAAATTACACACAGCTGAGTGAAATGACTGTAATGAGGAACAGCAGGAGTGGAGCCATACTCATAAACAATTAAGGATTAAGGTCAGTGCGCTGAAATACAGCAAAGTAGGAACGACTAAAAGAACCCAAATGTTCACCAATGAACATGGCTTCATAAAGATGACGTTATCTCATCTGTACAGCTCGATACGCTCTTTTAAAAAGCGTTTAAATGCACGTTGAAATCTGTTTAATTTGGCAGTTACAGTGACTTGACAGAACTTTCTCCATTTTGGTATGTGTACTTTCATTTTTCATAGTTTCACATTGTGTTTTTGTTCCACTTGCTAGAAATTTTTTTTTTCCCTTGTAGCCATCATTGTTACCTTTGGGGTTTGGGGTTGAATCTGATCTTTTCATTTTGGTCTTTTTTCATCCGTTAACTGAACAAAATTTACGTTTCCCAACATGTATTAAAGGCCTAGCTTCTTCTCCTCATAGTAGCTGCTTAGCTCGAAGGATTCGGCCTCCATTTTTCAAAACAGTGAGTAATCAAGCTGTGGGCGGAGCTTGTGACCGGATAATTACCCCGCCGAGCCTCCTTGTTAAATGCCCCTGGTCTTCACACTCCGACACTTTAGCAGAACTGTGATCAGGGTGTAGATTGCAGTCGGGAGGTGAATACGCAGGCTTTTCCAGCAGGCGCTAAATATAGAGCTGTCTGTTAACCGTGTTAGCGCTCACTGGCCGAGTCTCTGAACACTCGCAGCTCTGTGTCAGCGCACCACAGGAATTTCTGATGGTGTAATATGAAAACCAGGGGCCTCCTGTGGACCAACACTCACTCTCTATCTTCATACAGACACACAGAGAGAGAGAGAGAGAGGGAGAGAGGTGGAAATGTAAACATCTCACTCGCCCTGTGGATGTGTACAGTGGATGATGGATGCTGAAAGAGGCTCTGGGCTGTGGGCGAGGAGAACTCGAAGCCATGGGTGGCTGTCTGGGCTAAGGGAAAAGGATCAATTACAAAGCCTGAGCAAGAAATGAGACGGAAATTATGATCTGGTGCTTGTGCCAGAACGCTGGGGTTTTGTTTCAAGTAGTGCTGCAGTAAGGAGCTGAAATAATTACACCGTGTCCGCTTTTAAAAAGAAAAAGAAAAAACGTAACTCTATATTTGTTCTAATAAAAACTGCAGGAGGTTTTAATAGTTTCCTCTTTATGGGTGGAAGGAAGAAAAGCATGTAAAACAAAAAATACAACCCCAATTCCAAAAAAGTTGGGACGCCGTGTAAAATGTAAATAAAAACAGAATGCAACGATCTGCAAATCTCATAAACCCGTATGTTATTCACAATAGAACATAGAAAACACATCGAATGTTTAAACTGAGGAAACGAACCATTTTAAGAAAAAAATAAGGTCATTTTTAATTTGATGGCCGCAACACGTCTCGAAAAACAAAAATATTTTTTTAAATGTACTTAGAAATTTGTTGGTGTTTGATGGTGAATGTTGGTGACTGATGGTCACTATTTAGTATTTGATGCTGTTCGATGGTGAATGTTTGCGTTGGTGTTTGTCATGTGATTTGATTTTAATGATGATGTCATTTCAGACTGCCTCGTTCTTACTTGATAGTGAGTTTTTGTTACTTCTGCCTTGTTTATAGTTTAGCGTTAATCATTTTTCTTACTTCCGACCCTAAATCACTGGAGGCTCTGCGGCAAGGGTCTTCATGAAGTGCACAGAACAGATGTGATTGGCCGAGGCAAGACAGTGACGCTGTATATAAACATAATTATGAGGCAGAAGTTACAAAATTCCCACTGCTTATAATAACTGATGATCAAATCATCATCCTAAGAAATACTTCGGGGTTTTTTTTCGTCTCATGCCTTTTTACTGAAGAATACTGGCTACTTCAACTCTTCTGTGTGTGTTAATGATAGTTATTCAGACCTGAAAGCATACCTTATAAATCAATATTAGTTCAATTTAACATATAGTACATCGACTTATCATGAATCATCAACTTCATAAATCATGAAGTTCATGATTTACTCAAACACTGAGAAATTCACAACCATTATATCTAAGCATATTGCAGGATGATCACAGCATGCGGTATCACATTGTAAGATTAGCCGTGATTATGATAATGCTAAACAAATGTTAGAGCACCGCTGGAGTGTAATAAATATTCATGAGGTTGTCTTATTTGCTTTGACTTTGGACCAACACAAACTCACTGATTGCTGTGATTAGCATACACTTTTAGCGGCGCACCAGTTTATCTGTACGCTAGAATCATTCGCATGCCTCAGTGCTTCTGAGTTCATCTCCATTCTGTTCACTCACTTCTGTCTGTGCTTTTTATTCTCCTCTTGCTAATTTATTTATGAATTATTTTGTTGCTGATGTTTTCGTATGCTTGTCTGTTTAATCCACTGCAAACACAGAACGGTGAAGTACCCGGGACTTCGAGAATACAAAAGGTCTGAGTAACCAAGTATAATCATCTGTTTCTGTCCATCATTCTCTCAGACTCTCTCCCTCTGCCCTGTGTGCGCGGAGTTTGCAAGTTCTCCCCGTGCTTCGGGGGTTTCCTCTGGGTGATCCGGTTTCCTCCCCCCCCAGTCCAAAGACATGTGTTTATAGACTGATCTCTAAATTGTCCGTAGTGTGTGAATGGGAGTGTAAGTGTGTGTGCGATTGTGCCCTGTGATGGGTTGGCACCCCGTCCTGGGTGTCCTTCACCTTGTGCGTTGGTACTTGGTGGTGTTTTGGAGAAAAAGAAGTGAGAGGTGTTTGTGTTGACTGGTATTCATTCTTGTCTGATGGTGGACGTTGGTATTTCTATCGGTAACTGTTGATGTGTGTTGGTGTCTGATCATGAAGGTTTAGTGCTTGATAGTGGATAGTAGATGTGTGTGTGTGTGTTGGAGAACATAGGGTTGTTGGTGTTTGCTGTTCCATGGTGTTTGGTGGTGAATGTTGGAACTTCCTGGAGTATTATAGTATGTAACGGAGAATGGTGAAGTCGGTGTTTATTAGTCTAACAGACAGTAAATTGTCAATCAGTCACACCGTCCTGTGAAAACTCGGTGAGCTCTCTGAGAACTCGTCCGGTATTTATCTACCGGGTCCTGAGCAGTGAAGTGATGGATAAATGTGTGGTTGAGTGTGCATACACAAACTCTGTTTACTCATCTCCTGTAGACATCTGAATGAATTTGATAGAGAGTGTGAGAGACACCGAGATAAAATATTGTGGCACTAAGAGCCACTTGAAGATGTATTATGGCCCTATTACAATAAACAAACACCAAATTACAGTAAATATTGTGTGTAGACAAGAATAATAATACGGTACAAGATGCACTCAATAACTGAACTGAATATGTTTTGTTTGTATATATTTTTCTGGATTTTTCTGTATCTCATGACTCGACTTATTATTATAGTAAACAAACATTAAAAGTACACTAAACTTAATTCATTCATTGATTTTTTTTTTTCAGCAATTCTCAGAAAAGACGTACAATTTAAGTAAGATAATGAAATGAATTTGAATCAAAGACTAAAACGTACCCCTGAGATTTTTTCACAACGAAAAAAAAAAACAAAAACACCAAAATAGCTTGCAAAATGATTTACAAGTATAAAAACCTAAGCGTTGTGACTGCATCAGTATTCACCCCCGTTACTGAGAAACCCGTACATGAGTTCTGGGGAAACCAGAATGGAGTTGTGCAATTAAAGTGAGCCCAGAATTCATTAGAGAACATAGCTAAACAAACCGCATCATGAGGACCACATGGAGCTATGAAAACAGGTCCGGGAGAAAGTTCTGGAAAAGTATTAATCATTTAAACATCCCGCATAGGGACATTAAATCGATTACTAAAAACGGAAAGAATGACACAACTGCCTAGAGGAGGCCATCCACCAAAGGTCAGTGACTGGGTAAAGAGGGGATTAGACAGAGAGCCAAAACACTCAACATGATGCTACCACCACCATTCATCACAGTGGGGATGATGTCCTCAGGGTGCTGAGCAGTGTTGATTTTCTGCCAAACGTAGTGCTTTATGCCAAGGTCAAAAAAGACCGATTCTGGTCACAATAGGCCAGAGAACCTTCTTCCACATGTTTGTTATTCTCCATCATGCCTTTTAACAACCTTCAAACAGGATTTCCTGTGACGCACTACTGTTTGTGGAGTGTCCAGGCTGTGGTTGTCCTGTGAACAGCTTCTCCCAACTGAGCTGTGGATCTCCTGCAGAGTTACGTACTCTTGGCCTCTTGGTTGCTGCCATTCAGTTTAGCTCACAATGAAGTACGGTCACTGATGTAAAATGTACCTGGCGCACACACAAATGGTATAAGAGCGTATTTCTGGATGCTTCTCGGGTATATAGCGTTTGAACACAAAAAAACGAAAATGATTGCTATGCAAAACAATACCCAGTGCAGCTTCTGCTCAGCTTTATGTTCCATGTTAGGCTTTAGAAGAATAAAAAGGTTATAGTGATGTTTATCCACCGTCTAATTGAGAAATAAATGAGTGAGTGTGCAAAGCAGCTGGAACATGTGATGAATTCAGATGTGGCCATGCCTGTGTTTTTCCATATGCCCTTCTTTGCCAGGAGACTTCTCGGTCATCTGACCGTGCTTACCACAGTGCATTTTAAAAAGGCTCATAGTAGCACAGCATTTCCTTTTTAAGTGTCATACAAATATATACACACATCCTCGGTAAATTATCACCTACAGAGACGTGAATAATCTTGCGGACGTTTGCACGCGTACATGTATACTCACATACGCAGTGTGGTTTTGTTCAGATCTGCCATATTGCCATAAATGTCTCTGAATATATTTGTGTGAATAGATGCTTGCATTAACAAAGATAAAAGCCCAATCCAATATACAGTGGAACCACCCCCCTTTAAAAAATAATCACATTTTGTTGCTTTTCAGCCTGAAATGAAGACGGACACAGTTTTTGTTTTATCCAGCTGTATTTACTCAGTGCAACTTATAACATCCAAGTGAAAGATATAACACCAACATGTCAGAATTTTTTTTTTTAAATTAAAAAACAGAATCACTGAGTTGGTGAGGGGTGAGTTGAATCACCCCTTGCTTTAATTTGCCTTCATTTTTTAATTTCAGCCTTTAGTCTGTTGGGATATGTCTCTACTAACTTTGCACATCTAGACTTTGCAATATTTGCCCACTCTTCTTTGCAGAACTGCTCAAGTTCAGTTAAATTTGATGGTGACCGTTTGTGGACTGCAGTCTTCAAGTCATTCCACAGATTTTCAATGGGGTTTAAGTCTGGGCTCTGACTAGGCCATGCAAGGACATTCACCTTTTTCTCCTTCAACCACTGTGTGGTCAGTTTTGCTGTGTGCTTTGGGTCGTTGTCATGTTGGAAGGTAAACCTTCTTCCCATTGACAACTTTCTGGCAGAGGGCAGCAGATTTTCCTCAAGAATTTGACGGTATTTTGCCCCATCCATTTTCCTTCTATCCAGACGAGTGCTCCAGTCCCTGCTGCAGAGAAACACCCCCATAACAGGATATCACCACCTCCATGCTTTACTGTAGGAATGGTGTTATTTGGATGGTGAGCTGTATTGGATTTCTGCCAGACATATCGTTTGGTGTTGAGGCCAAATAATTCAATTTTAGTCTCATCTGACCATAACACCTTTTCCCATGTGGCCTCAGAATCTTCAAGGTGCGTTTTGGCAAAGCTCAGTCGTGGGTGGCTTTTTTCTTGCAACCCTCCCATACAAGCCACATTTGTGGAGAATTTGTGATATTGTTGTCACATGCACACAATGACCACTCTTTGTCATAAATTCCTGCAACTGCTTCAGAGTTGCTGTAGAGCCTCTCTGACCAGTTTCCTCCTGGCTCTTTCATCCAGTTTGGAGCGACGTCCTGATCCAGGGAGGGTCTGTGTTGTACCAAAAATCCTTCCACTTCTTAATAATAGACTTCACATGCTTCTAGGCATTGATAAAGCCTTTGAAATTTTTTTTGTATCCATCTCCTGACTTGTGCCCGTCCACAACTTTTTAGACAATGTCTTGCCACCCATAGTTGATTGTTTGCTTCAGTTGCAAGATACTGATGGGCCCCAGGGCCTGTAGCCTTCAGGATCTCAATGGGTCCAGGGGCTTGTAGATCTCAGGAAAGGGATTTGGATGGAAACAGAAGCTTGAAGATGTCAGAAGTAGGATCTCAATGGGACCAGTGGCTTACACAATTCAGGATAGGGATCTGGATGGGAGCAGAAGCTTTTAGACTTCAGGAGAGTGATCTGGATGGGAGCATAAGCTTTTAGACTTCAGGAGAGTGGTCTGGATGGGAGCATAAGCTTTTAGAACTCAGGAGTAGGATCCGGGTGGGCTTGTAGAGTATGGGGGAGGCAGTGGTAGCTCAGTGGTTAAGATGTTGGGCTACTGATCAGAAGGTCAAGAGTTCAAATCCCAGCACTGCCAAGCTGCCACTGTTGGGCCCTTGAACAAGGCCCTTAACCCTCAACTGCTCAGATGTATAAATGAAATAAATGTAAGTCGCTCTGGATAAGGGCGTCTGCCAAATGCCGTAAATGTAGGGAGGATGTGTATGGGATGGGAGCAGGGTAAAAGCCAGGAGATTTTGGATGTTAGGGTATCTGTAGGTACTCAGTGATTGGTGTACCGAGAGTGGTTAGGAAAGATGAAACACATTCATGGGAGGTCCAGTATCTTTAGACCTTCTCACAGAGTAAAACCATATGATGCTTGCATGCTTTAGATCTTTCTGAATCATAACTGCAGATGATCTATCCGTATTTCTGTATCTGTATGTGCGTGATTATATCGCCACGCTGATTATTTGTCTTGTCCTGTCCATTGGAATGAAAAACCTTTGAATGAAGCTGTTCAGGGAAACTGGAGGTTTTGTTTTTTGGGTATTGAACATAGCGTGTTGGTGTGTTGGTAGAGCAGCCAGAAGTGAGACTCATAGTATTTCATTCCCACCATTAAGAATACATTTCCCACAGAGAACTCTAACAACTATACAGAGTTCCCAGCCTGTTAGTTACTAGATTGGCATAAGAGGCAAACGAGCGTATATAAATATACATAACATTGACAGTTTATTAGGAATACCAATCCAGTCATTTAATATCAACATCGTGTTTCTAGTGAACGTCCTTCTTTTCCTCACCATCAATGTTTTATACTTGACCAAGAACACAGACAAGAACAGATGATCCTCAGAAAGGCTGGTATTTCATGTGGAGGGATGATGTTTGCCTGTGAAATGTCACGGTGAGTAATAGGAGCCGTGACCAGGCAGTGTGCGTGTGTGTGTGTGTGTGTGTGTGTGTGTGTGTGTGTGTGTGTATTGGCAAAAAAAAAAAAAAAACTCATTTCCTTACTCCCGCTCAGGATGAGAAAAAGACAGCCAGCATTTTCTTTTCTTTTTTACCTGAGCGTTCAAGGTCTCATGTTTACAGATAACAGTCTCTGACGCAGGCAGAAAGCTCGGGCCGATCCGATTTAGAGCAAAAAATCCTTGACCGTCCAACAACAAGGAGGAGATTGTTGTCCATCAGAGAGGAATGTCACGCTGGATGGAAACACAAATAAAAGTGAAGAACTCACTTGGTTTATTATGCAGCGTGGAGGGAACAAGCAGCACGAAGCAAGCAGGACTCATTAGTGCTAGCGTGCTAATGTATCAGCCCTTCACAGCTGAGTGGGTTTATGATAATGAAGCAAAGTGACAATAATGTGCTGTCATGCTCACTCCTGGAAGACAGATTACATGTTGTGTTGAAAGGGTGGATCGTTTTATTTACGCTTCGTAGAGCACGTTTGTCATTACAGATAATTAAAGCGTTGCTAATCAGCTAATAGGATGATTTAGGTGATACATTGATTATATATTATTTCATTTATAATCACGTTCACAGATGTAAGAATTACAGGAGGTTGTACAGTAATGTGTAAATGTTCTGTCTAGATCATCTTTAAGTGTGTTACCGTAAGCTGTGATTATGCAAAGCATTCCCGTCGAATTATTCGGGTTAATCTATCGGGTTGAAGGAAAAAAAAAAGATACATAAAATGTAGTCAATGAAGCTATGAGGCTAATGAAGCTATGAGGCTAATATCGCTAACAAATACTGGAATCTTTTCCTTAAATAAATGCAGGATTGAATCAACATCATTAAGCACATTTATTTTATTTTTTTCATTCTTTGAAGGCTGAGAGCTTAGAGACAGACAGACAGACAGACAGACAGACAGACATAGAGACTGAGACCGACAGAAAGACAGTGAGAGCCAGAGAGAGAGAGAGAGAGAGAGAGAGAGAGAGAGAGACATGACAGTGGGATGGTTGGCAGGCTCTAGTTCTCACTAATTGACACGGCTGTCACAGTCGGCCGGTCAGTGGGTAAATAACTCTCCACTTTCCCTCTTCATAATGTAACCCAAATGCCACTTCAGATCCTATCGTCCTTCACCTGGTTTATTCTCTCCATCTCTCTCCTTCTCTTTTCCCCCACAGAGAAATCATTCCTTACAAAACAACACTCTAACCTCTAATCCTCATTTTCTCCACCTTTCCCTCATAATACGCCGGCCTTTCTGAGTGCAGCACATCTTTTATTAAAGAAAGAAAGAAAGAAAGAAAGAAAGAAAGAAGTGAATGAATGGATGGATGGATGGATGGATGGATGGTTGAATGAATTTTTGCAAGAAAGTAAGAATGAAGGAATAAACAAATGAACAAATTTAAGAAAGAAGGAGAATAAAAGAAGGAAGGAAGGAAGGAATGTAAGAAAGAAGGAACATTTTAAAATGAAGGAAGGGAGGAATAAATGAATGAACGTAAGAAAGAAGGAAAATGAAGGATGGAAGGAAGGAAAGTAAGAAAGAAGGAAAATGAAGAATGCAAGGAAGCAAAGCAAGAAAGAAGGAAAATGAAAGAATGAATGAAGGAAGGAAGGAAGGAAGGAAGGAAGAAAAAAATTAATGAAGGAAGGAAGGAATAAATGAATGAACGTAAGAAAGTAGGAAAATGGATGAATGAATGAATGAATTAAGGAAGGAAGGAAGGAATGTAAGAAAGAAGAAAAATTAAAGAATGAAGGAAGGAATAAATAATTGAATGAATGGAAGAAAGAAGGAAAATGAATGAATGAATGAATAGTTAGCAGGACATCAGATGGTTTGTTAACACACGTGACTAGAAAAGTTATATTAGCGAGATATATTCGCGAGAAGGCAACGTTAGCATTAGCTTAGCTAAATGGCTAGCTGATTAGCTTGGGTAAAGTTGCTGAACTATAACCCAGTGTAATTAGTTACAGTATTGATGCTAAGTGTTCTGTTGAGCTGAAGAAACTGAGAGGAAGAGGCACAGAGCCGAGGTCAGGGCAGGAGCGTTACAGAGAGGAAAATTATTACACGTCTATTTCTGCAGCCCAACTTTTAATTAAGCTTCTGCCACAACTCTTTAAATCAAACCACTTAAAGAAACTCTTAATCGCTCTGAAACAGTGAATAAATCCACCATTAACCACTTAACCTTCAGCACATAACACATCCTGCTCCGTCTCTCAGGAGTCCCTCAACACCACACCATTATAAATCCATCACTCACTTATAAGAAGTCAGTAGTTTTTTTTTATCTTTTCAGAATCATTTGAGTCTGTTCAGTTAAATGATTCATTCAGGTTCGGTCCTTGATTCATTCAGTTGCAAGATGTGCTCATATTTTCCACCATTTAATGTAGAAAACAAACAGCATGTGTGATTTAAAAATGGCTTCAGTCGTTGTTTTATAATGTGTTCACATGTCCGTGTTTAGAAAAAATAATTATTTGCCTCAACTCGTTTAATGCAAGAAGAGTGACTCTGACTCAAGAGGAGTGAATCTAGGGTCATCGGTCATGACCAAAATACTGACTGACACAAACACTACTGAACTACTGTATGAGTGAATCTTGGCTATGAGCAAAAGATTAATTGACTCATTGACTCACACTGATTTGCTGAAAGAAAGAGAAGTGAATCTCTGTCATGACTGAAATATTTGCTGACTCAAACATTGATCCACTGAATGCAAGAGAAGTGAATCTCAGTCATGACCAAAAGATTCACTGACTCAAACACTGACCAGCTTAACGAGAGAGGAGTGAATATCATTCATGACCTAAAGATTCACTGACTCAAGTGAACCTTGGTCATGACCAAAAGATTCACTGACTCAAACACTGACCGACGGAATGAAAAATGAGTGAATCTCGGTCATGACTGAAGGATTCACTGACTCAAACCCTGATCAGCTGAACGAGAGAGGAGTGAATCTCAGTCATGACTGAAAGATTCGCTGACTCAAGTGAATCTCAGTCATGACTGAAAGATTCGCTGACTCAAGTGAATCTCAGTCATGACTGAAAGATTCGCTGACTCAAGTGAATCTCGGTCATGACTGAAAGATTCGCTGACTCAAGTGAATCTCGGTCATGACTGAAAGATTCGCTGACTCAAGTGAATCTCGGTCATGACTGAAAGATTCACTGACTCAAGTGAATCTCGGTCATGACTGAAAGATTCACTGACCCACTGAATAACAGAGGAGTAAATTTAACTCATGACTGAAAGATTCTCTGTTTCAGACACTGACTCACTGAATAAGAGTGGAGGGAATGGCATGACATGACATAATGATTCAAACTCCGATCCAATGAACACAAGAAGACCTAGTCTCAGTCATGACTGAAAGATTCACTGACTCGAATACTGATCTGCTGAATGACAGAGGAGCAAATTTCTATCATGACCAAAAGAGTCATTTACTCTGAATGAACCGCTGAATGAATGAGGAGTGAATCTTGGTCATGACTGAAAGATTCTCTGATTCAAACACTGATCCAGCTGAATGGAAGTGGGGGGAATCTCTGTCATGACAAAATGATTCACTGACTCAATTGTGTATTAGCTTTGGCATAACCATTTTAGCAAATATAACTTTCGCAATGAAGAGATGCTCAAATACAACATACACAAAATGTGTGTTTGATAATCATGAAGCCTGAAAGCTGAACGTAAAGAACACTTCAGTGGTGATTTGTTCACCTTAGTGACTCATTAAAAGAGACCAAAAATGTTTTTATCGCTAAACTTTATTTGCTTTAAAATATGTGTCACTATATCTGTTATAGCTGGTGTCTAATTGCATGGAATTTCAGTTTTACTTTCACACATACAAAAAAATTAATTGAATATTGTTAGACTTTACCCACAATGCCATTCATGCAATTATTTTTCATAAATCATACGCATCACACCACAGTAACTGCACACACAGTTTGTAAAATCTGCCTTCCTTATTATTTATCCAGTCTCGTAAACGCACCCAACCTCCCACCTTTCTCAACAGCCCATTTTTTCCCCTTCTAATCATCTCATTTTTCTGTATTTGCTCACTCTCTCCCACTGTGCGAGACTGGGCCCTGAAGTTCTGATCTGATTAGCGCCTATCCAACTCGTAGCATAATCACAGCCGTGCTCCACGTTTCACGCCCAGCTAAACCCCATACTGAGGCTAATTTGCACAGCAAGCTATGAGTCAAACGAGTGATGGATTGTCTTAATTAACATGTCACCTGTCTTCAGAGTACTGCTATTTCTGCCATTTTCCCTCAAACCATGTCATCAAATTGTTCAAAAGGAAAAGTCAGGGCCTCCAAACTGCTATGACGGCCAGGGAATGGAATAGAATTAGTAAAAAATATTTTATGCAGTTGACCGTACATAAAAAATGAAATATAGGCTTGCTGGTTTTATAGGATTGGTTTTAAGCATTATCCCCGAGTGTGCCCCGAGAGCCCTAGGATAGGCTCCAACTTTCAAGATCTTACTTTATAAATCCTCATTTTCAGGGTTCCAGGGTATTAGGTATTGATTTGTAATCCCCACAGCCAGTCTGGCCCTTAGTTGTACAGGTTGGTGGGGCCATTTTTGAGATTCTGCCTTGAAAATGGGTCTGGTAATTCTCATTTTCAGGGTTCCACAGTTGCCAAGCACTGACGTGTAATTCTCCGGGCCAGCTGGTTGGACTGGTTTCAAGATTGCACCTTGAAAATGGCTCTGGTTATGCTCATCTCCAGGGTTCTGGGGTTGCCAGGAAATGATGTGTAATCCTCAAGGCCAGCCTTTCCATTTAGCTGCATATGTTGGTGGGGCCCATTTTTGAGATCCTGCCTTGAAAATATCTATTATAATTATCATCTCCAGGGTTCCAGGGTTGCCACGCACTGGTGTTTATAATCCTCAGGCCCAGTTGGAGCGCCTAGTTTCTAGGTCTGGTCTTGAAGATGTGCCTGGTAATCTTTATCACCATGGTTCCAGGGTTGCAGGGAATTTATCTGTAATCCTCAAGGCTAGCCTGTCCATTTGACGTAATCATCAGGGTATCTTCAGGGTATCAGGGTCACCAGGCACTAATGTATAATCCTCAGAGCCAGTTGCGCCAGTTTTGAAGATCACACCTTGACAATGGCTCCGGGTATATCATCTGCAGGGTTGCCAGACACTGATATATAAACCACAGGGCAGGATATCCTGTTTCCAAGATCTGATCTCCAGGGTTTTAGGCATTGATTTGCGATACTCAAGGCCAACCTGTCCATTAGCTGTTCATCTCTAATGGCCATTTTTGAGACCCTGCCTTGAAAATGGCTCTGATACTCCTCATCTCCAGGGTTCCAGCATTGCCAGGCATTGATGTGCAATCCCCAAGGCCAGCTGGTTCATTGGCAGTACAAGTTGGTGAGGCCCATTTTTGAGATCCTGCTTTGAAAATGGCTACGGTTATTCTCATCTCCAAGGTTGCTAGGCACTAATATATAATCCTCAAGGCCAGTTGGTGGGTCTGTTTTCATGACTTGACCTTGAAAATGGCTTGCTAATGCTTGTCTCCAGGGTTCCAGGGTTACCAAACACTGACATGTAATCTTCAGGACCAGTTTGTCTATTTGGCACTGTACATTGGGTCAGTTCATTTTTAAGACCTAACTGCCCCTGTATTTTATATGTCTTGAACTGGTGCTGCTAAAATAGTCCTAAGTAAGCACAGAAAACTTGAATGTGGGAATGTACAGGACACATGGTAGAGACCATGAGGCAATAACTGAGAGTAAGAATATTGGTATGTTCAGAATGACTAAGAGGGGTTATAAGGAAACGGGGGCAGTCCTTTGGGTAGGAAAATAATTAGATGTTGTCAGCTCACTAGGGACATGAAACTGGCAATGACCCATGGAGAAGAGGTTTAAAGTTGAAAATAATGAATATTCTACCACTGTATCCTCATTTAAAGCTATTAAGCAGTGGAACAAGCTCCCTTATCTAAAATCCTGCACAGATAATAATTTAATTATGTCTGCATTTACTAGTTACTGAATAAAATACTTTCTTTTTTTTGTCTCTGTTTACCTACCCAGGGCCTGCAGATGGACATTAGCTAACAGCTAACTCAGGTGCAAAGCATCTTTTCTCATGTGAGAGTAGATGATCCCAAATAAATAACCTCCCTAGTCTCAGCCCTCAGCCCATGGATACCTGATCTGATCCCGTTTCTACACTTATCAGAACACCAGCTTCAGATTCTTGACAGTTGAACCCTGATAGTCGCACTTTCTATTCACACTCTCAGTGCTGGTATTGATCTAACCCCAGGTTTGTCATCTATCCAATAAGGATAAAGACTGGGGGCAACACTGAGATTTGGATAGGAGAGGTTGAGGTCATTAAAAGAGCCACAGAGCAGCGATTACACTTGTAGATAAATTCAAGCTGGACTGCTGATCGATGATGATTCCCATATCAGCGTTTAAGGTTAAACAAGACTCGACAGGCCGTATCAGTGTTTAATTACACAACCTCGACTGGGAATAACAGAGATAATTAATTCTGCTTGATAGCATAATGAGCAAAAATATGTCCTGACATTGGAGAAGAAGAAGCGGTCATTTGTTATCAGCTCAGTGACAGAGGAGTTACTGAATGAGCGGGCAAACTGATAATAAAACAAAAGAATGGATGAAGGAATTAATGGATGGAGGGATGGATGGTACAGTCTGCATGGTTCACAGTGAAATCTTTAAATATGTTAATGATGTATCTTCTCAATCCTATTCTGTCCCATCGAGCTGTTTTAAAAAATCTATAGCGATATTATAGGTATTATTCAATCATTGTAGGTTGTTTTGTTAACACTTTAATTTCACATTGTTACTCTCAGGGTCAAAATGATTGTATAAAATGTTATTTTATATTTCTTTTGCCATTTTCTTTTCAAAAATAAATATAAAACAAATTAACAAATATAAAGACAAAATATACGTGAATATATAACTGAATATTTAAAGATATATTTTTAAAAAAAAAACAAAGTATACATGTTAATATGAATTAGAATACAAAGTGGAGATTAAAAGAGGAGTAATAAATATATTACTTTAAGAAGAAATAAAAATAAAAAAAAGATTAAAAAATGCTATTCCGATTTCACATTTAAGACCTCTCAACATTTAATTTCATTCAGTTGTATTTCATGTTTATTTTTTCCCCAGTTGTACTTTCCATCCTGTTGTATGTAGTGCTTGCTTTAATAAATTAGCCCCGCCCACTCTATCATTTTCTCGAATTAAAAAAAAAAAAAAATCATGCTTGATGGCCATTTTAATTTGATAAACCAATTAATTCCTAACACCCCTCTTCATCTTTTTGCTGTCTGCATGTTCCACTCACACACGTTCCACCCTGTTAGACAAAATTACACCGGAAACTAATTAATAACTTAATCGTTATTAAATATGTGAGATATAAATCATTTTAAAACATGTTTCAGACTAACGTTAATCAGACCACCATGACTAATTTTGCGGATACCAGAGCTAATCTTGCTCATTTTCTTTTCCTGTCAGTGAAATACCGTATTTGAAGAATGGAGTAAAATATACAGCCGTGGCCAAAAGTTTTGAGAATGACACAAATATTAATTTTTACAAAGTCTGCTGCCTCAGTTTTTATGATGGCAATTTGCATATACTCCAGAATGTTATGAAGAGTGATCAGATGAATTGCAATTAATTTCAAAGTCCCTCTCTGCCATGAAAATGAACTTAATCCCAAAAAACATGTCCACTGCATTTCAGCCCTTCCACAAAAGGACCAGCTGACATCATGTCAGTGATTCTCTCGTTAACACAGGTGAGAGTGTTAACGAGGACAAGGCTGGAGATCGCTCTGTCATGCTGATTGAGTTAGAATAACAGACTGGAAGCTTTAAAAGGAGGGTGGTGCTTGAAATTATTGTTCTTCCTCTGTTAACTATGGTTACCTGCGAGGAAACACGTGCAGCCATCATTGCTTTGCACAAAAAGGGATTCACAGGCAAGGATATTGCTGCTAGTAAGATTGCACCTAAATCAACCATTTATCGGATCATCAAGACCTTCAAGGAGAGAGGTTCAACTGTTGTGAAGAAGGCTTCAGGGCGCCCAAGAAAGTCCAGCAAGCGCCAGGACCGTCTCCTAAAGTTGATTCAGCTGCGGGATCGGGGCACCACCAGTGCAGAGCTTGCTCAGGAATGGCAGCAGGCAGGTGTGAGTGCGTCTGCACACACAGTAAGGCGAAGACTTTTGGAGGATGGCCTGGTGTCAAGAAGGGCAGCAAAGAAGCCACTTCTCTCCAGGAAAAACATCAGGGACAGACTGCTATTCTGCAAAAAGTACAGGGATTGGACTGCTGAGGACTGGGGTAATGTCTTCTCTGATGAATCCCCTTTCCGATTGTTTGGGGCATCTGGAAAAAAGCTTGTCCGGAGAAGAAAAGGTGAGCGCTACCATCAGTCCTGTGTCATGCCAACAGTAAAGCATCCTGAGACCACTCATGTGTGGGGTTGCTTCTCAGCCAAGGGAGTGGGCTCACTCACAATTTTGCCTAAGAACACAGCCATGAATAAAGAATGGTACAAAAACATCCTCAGAGAGCAACTTCTCCCAACCATCCAAGAACAGTTTGGTGACGAACAATGCCTTTTCCAGCATGATGGGGCACCTTGCCACAAGGCAAAAGTGATAACGAAGTGGCTTGGGGAACAAAACCGACATTTTGGGTCCATGGCCAGGAAACTCCCCAGACCTTAATCCCATTGAGAATTTGTGGTCAATCATCAAGAGGCAGGTGGACAAACAAAAACCCACAAACTCTGACAAACTCCAAGCATTGATTATGCAAGAATGGGCTGCCATCAGTCAGGATGTGGCCCAGAAGTTGATTGACAGCATGCCAGGGCGAATTGCAGAGGTCTTGAAAAAGAAGGGTCAACACTGCAAATATTGACTCTTTGCATAAACTTCATGTAATTGTCAATAAAAGCCATTGAGACTTATGAAATGCTTGTGATTATACTTCAGTAACAGTAACATCTTACAAAAAGATCTAAAAACACTGAAGCAGTAGACTTTGTGAAAATTAATATTTGTCTCATTCTCAAAACTTTTGGCCACGGCTGTATAGGAAAATAACAAGTCACGGGGTGGTGTGGTGAAGCGGAGTCACTTTTACCGCCCCAGAGTTGATTATTTTCCTATAACAGCACGTCCTGAAGTGTTTTATTCCTCTTATCATAACACATCGAAAGAACACCGTCATACATTTTATCCGTTTATAGCTACATTTAATGTCCGAGAAACAAGTAAGTTCCTGTTATCACTCACGTTATAGCAGCTATAAACAGTCGTTCCCTCACCAAACTCTCTTTTATTCTCTGTCTTGTATTAATTAGACAAAAAAAACCGCGGCTTGTCGTGTTACAGAGAAAATCGTAAACTTTTCTGTCCTGAAGATGTCCGAAAACTTACAGCTTTACCTCTGACTGTTACAAAGCGCTGACACTGGAGACTCCTTCCATAAATGTTAAATAAACACATTTCTCCTTAATGAAAACTTCACCCTATGAACGGTTACTAAACAATAACGTATCAGAAAACGAGCGCATTAATATAAACCTGCGCTACTGTCAGAGCTGCTGTTATAGAAAATCAATCAACACCTTCTGACCAATCACGATCCAGAAATTAGGAGCACCGTGGCACATGCGACCTTTTTGAAAACCTCCAGCCGTGATGATTTGTTATAAACCCTGAGCTGGAATTACTGTATGTTAGGAATCATAAGTGAGATTCATTCAATTACAACCTATAAAGCAATCAAAGTGCAGATGTGTGGTTTATTACAGCTGTAGAAGCTATTTACTGTAGGATAAATCCCAGTGTTTATCAGCGTGCGCCAAACCGTAAACCCTCCACCGTTCTGCTAGACAAATTAACAGAATGTCTTTACACCACACGCTTTCAGCTCCACTGCTCTTCACATAAACGAGGTTATCATCGTTCCCGACCGCCACCAGCGCTCCACGGGTCCGTCGTCCGAAAGAGGAGCACGTTTTTTTTTTTCCCCCTCCGGACGATGTTTAGAAATTCTTAAACAGACTTCAGGCTCCAGTTGCTTGAGAATGTTGAACGAGAGAGAAACGTCTTAGACGTCCTCTAGCGCTGGAGGACACGAATAAAGAGGAAATTCCTTGTGGAGGAGCTGTAGTAATCTTGTTCTCCATTGGAGTATCATTAATCTGAGTGAGGTGTGACAGGTGAAAAGGTGATAGAGGAGCTGTTTTTCTTCTCCCGGGGCTGGAGGAAATGTGAGAACGGGTCCACTAAAAGGCCTCCGACATCAATAACCGTTATGTGGGACGCGATGTACCAGGCTTTTATCAGACGCAGGAACATGATATACAGCTACCATACACTGTGAGGACACACACTGTAATATCACAGCAGGGCATTATCATGGGGAATACTGTGTATGTTATTGAGCGCAGAAAAATATACAGTGGAGAAAAAGAGAGATGGCTGAAAGAGCATGGAAGTGTCTGTTGCTGCAAATATTCCTGCAGTATCTGTATCTGTATTCGGATTCAAACCCGAAGTGGGCGTGGCCTAAACTGGAGCACGGTGTGTGAATTCTGGCTGTGGCAGTTCCTCAACCTCAGCTACATCACTCCAGCTCATAACTCGTCTCAACTAGAGATGTGACTGTTTTTATTTCATCCTGCTAACACAGATATTATTTTTGCTTGCACCTGTTGATATTTTCTAACAAATCTAATCAGTTCTACTGTATATTTCCCAAGACAGAAACAGACTAGCAGCCTAATTTAAACCATCGTGACCCTGACCAGGCGGTTACTAAGGATGAACGCTGTAAACGCATCACACCGCCCCACGCGCCCTTGTTAATGGATGTGAACCTTGTCTGTCCAGAGAGCTTCATATCTAACCCTCGAACACTCTTCCCTACTGAAAGTACTGAAAGTAAAAGAAAAACTCCCGTTCACTTTTTTTCTTGCGTTCTGCGGGATCCTGGCGCACATTTTCACCTTTTCTCGATCAGATGTCCTGTGAAACTTTCAGGCAAGCTTTCTAAAGAAAAAAAAAAAAAAACAACAACAGAAAACGAGTAGTGCGCCTGGTCATATCTGTCCTTGAACCTGTTTGGAACACCGTAAGGAACCAATTTCCATGGATGATTGAAAAATACGCCGACATCAAGCAAAAAGTCATTTACACCGTTGTAGCCTAGAAGCTAATTGGTTGTAGGCTAGCATGATGAAGCTAATAAACCCTAACCAGACTTTGGAAGTACATTTCATTTTTTTGAGAAATACGATTGGTTCAGTTTACCCTGAGCAGCTTTTAAGTGCAGCTTTTTCAGATCTGGACAAGTTCTGGTGATGACGTCTATATTCGTGTCATTTAACAAACTTCAGCTGAGTTAGAGAAGGCGAGTCAATGAGGGCGTGTTAAAGAGGGTATTAATACATGGCCTCGGTTTTGGAAGCCCGACGTCTAGCTTTTTATTGAGTTAGTTTACGTCACTAAATGTGGATTTGAACCACCTGCATTAACAAGAGGCCATTTGACTGATTTGACCACCAACCAATCACATCCATCAGCAAACCTATAAGAATGGGGTAAGTAATTTAGCCGTTACTGGATGTTAACGTTCTTTTTAATCCAGCGACCACATCTCGATCAAGACTGCGAAAGACTCTAAAGCTTGCGGCCAGAAAAGTGATGGATCCGATCTGGCTGTAACAGTTAAATAGTTCCTGACGTATAAAATCGTCTTGCTGCAGGATAGAATCAGTGTGTGATGAATTTAATTGTATTGTAATCGGATAATTAACCAAATCTATAAGGATAATCATTACTGCTGTCGTTTCCTTCCAGACATCATAAAGTTTAAGATCATTACAGAGGCCAGTATTACAGAATTTCACAGAGCTTCTCGGACAGCTCCTACACCTCTCCTCACAAGTGTCTCCCTATTATAAATATATTAGTCTTGTTATTATAAGTATAATGTAATCTGTGCAATCTGAGTTAGCCTCAGGAAACATCCTGTCTTCTTGTTATATGTGATTTAAAGTCTGCATGTTGCATTTCACACGCCGTAATAGGTGATGTGTTGAAGCGGCTCCCTCTAGTGGAGAAAGTATGTAGTGCAAAATGAGCTGGTAAGTTTTATTGAGCATCTTTCAGAACCAGCCACGGTTCTTCTGGACACTTTGACTTTCGCACTCGCTTCTTATTTTTGCAGCGAAACCCAGCAGCCTTCATTGTGTTTTTTTTTTTTGTCTGAAAAGTGTCTCTTAAAAGTGTAATATGCTGCTTTCTTTAATGACAAACATTTTTCTGTAAGCTTTAATGTCAGTTTTCTAACAACAACAACAATAACAAAAGCATTAACTTTGTATTTGGAGCTCTAGTTATCTCATGATTTATTGGAATACTCTAGGGTTAATTAATGCACTAAAATCTCCCATAAGAGTCCTTCAGGAGCACACCAGAGTCTTGAAGGGTTCTTCGTCAAGCACTTTAAAGGCGGAACCCTTCCTTATTTGCAATCTGAGAACCATTAATTATCCAATGAACCCTTAAACAACTTTTTACGTGTAATGAAAGACATCCTTGAAACCTACTCTCTTCTTTTTACTATTTTTATGCATTCGCTATTTATTCCGTTTTGAAGACTGAAATCAGTCGTGCTATAAATGGGTAGAAATAGGTTTTTTGCAGTTTTATTGGTTCAACTTTTCATACAAATCACCAAACACACTTGGAATAGGGTCGAAATGCACACACTGAGCTGTTACTGTAAAATAAACACAAACAAAACAGCTCCTTGTTTCTCAAATCGGCTTTATTTCAAGAACTACAGAGCAACTTTACACTGGATTTTATCCTCAAAATTCTGTGCACACTTCAGATTCATGTTTAAACAGCATTCAACTGGTAAATACTTTTAACTCAGCAATACACACACACACACACACACACACACACACACACACGCACGCACACTCCAGCATATCATCCACATTATATACTTCATATCACAGGTATAAATTATAGTGCATTAGCGCTTAGTTCTCAGTGGATCCTCACTGTGGGTTTCATTCTGTTACACAATTTCAATTTACTGTCCTTCAAAATCATCGCAGGCATGACATCACATCACAGATATCACCATAAGATTGTAAACCTAATCCAAACATGACAACGTACACAATTCTCCTCTTACACCAAACGTAGTCCGGCAGTGTGAAACCAGGATTGCTGGAACATTCATTTTAATCGATCACACCCATCTTATGTCATCAGTGTGCGCCTGTGACTGACTCCGCCCACTCCAGAGTCATTTAAAAATTCCCTCCAAATTCATCAGAGTTCATTTTACACACACGAAAGCTACCGCGTTGTGTCACTTCAGATACACGACCATAGTATAGTTCATATTTTCAAATGTGGGTGTGTCATGAGGCCATAATATGTAAATGAGTAATGCTCTGACTGAACGTGCATTAAGCTCCGCCCTCTACAGAGAGAACTCTGAAGGCTCCACCTTTTACAAAGAGTACTCCAAATGCTCCGCCCTCTACAGGAAACACCGTCTACAGCCGTCTACAGAGAGAATGCTGAAGGCTCCACCCTAAACTCCGAAATTTAGCCCTCTACAGGGAGAACTCCAAAGGCTCTGCCCTCTACAGTGAGAACTCGGAAGGCTCCGCCCTCTACAGTGAGAACTCGGAAGGCTCCGCCCTCTTCAGTGAGAACTCGGAAGGCTCCGCCCTCTACAGTGAGAACTCGGAAGGCTCTGCCCTCTTCAGTGAGAACTCGGAAGGCTCCGCCCTCTTCAGAGGCTCAGAAGGCTCCGCCCTCTACAGGGAGAACACCGAAGGCTACGCCCTCTACATCCAGAACTCTGAAGGCTCCGCCCTTCACAGATAGAGAGAACTGTGAAGGCTCTGCCCTCTACAGAGAGAACTCAAGGATTCCAAAAGTCCATAAATGGATTCAAAGACACGCCCACCAGTCTGCAGTCTGCTCAGAAACATCTGAACTCTACATATGGATACAAAGACATTCTTGTCTAGTGAGACTTTTCGCTCAGGAGTGGGAGGAGCCAGAGACGCACACTGATGATTGGTTACAAGAAGTATTATTCCAGGACACAAAAATACTTCATCAATAAAGACCTGTTTCGTGTTCGAAGTTCTGTTATTGTTGGATAATCGACTACATTTTGGGTAAAAGCGAGTATAGTGTAGATTTGAACCATTTCTTTAACTCGTTATACAGGAGGTACAAAGTTAATTGAAAATTAAACAGTTCAATTTCTGAATACTGATGAATTCAAATTTAGATTAGACTTTAAACATGGGAATGTTGCGTTCTCTTCGAAGTCGATTGTGCTGCGTTTGGATGTGATTGTACAGAGCAAATATAATGGTACCCGATATGTGGAATGTTTTACAGCCGACTCTAATGGTCTCATTTCACTGTGTGTGTTTGCAGAGGTTTGCTGATGTAACTGTTTCCATTTTAATGGAAGAGTCAGTTTTATGTTTGTAAAACACTACATTCAACACATCCACAGTTCTGTGCAAAACCCACACAAGTTTATTTAAAGTGAACCTAGTCTTTAAATCGAGTCTTTCAGTCTAATCGTTTAATATGAAGTGACATGTTTGAGCATCTGAAATTTTCCTCTTTAGTTTTAGAGATACAAGGCGAGTAATATGAGCTTACAGCCACCAGTTTAGCATCGTGTGCTAAATCTGAATGTCTAAATCACACACATTCACATAGGATGCTAAACTGGTGGCTAAAAGCTTGCATTAGTTGTTAGCTTGGTGAAACTGTCGATCTGCTTTATCAACACACCTGGCTCAAGTGCATGAGCAACACACACACACACACACACACACACACACAGTCTTCATAGATGTAAACTCTTGCTATCACAAGCTATCCTAATTCATTCAATTTTTTAAATATAATGAGCATTTTGATGCTAAGGAAAACAAAAAAATATTTTTTTTTCTCTCTATATATTAGTCCTAGACTAAACAAGTTTGTTTGTAATTTTAAAAGTCTGAGACCAGAACTAGGCTTAGCCTAAAATAAACAGCCTTTCGTACACATTCCTACCTTTCACTTCATTACTGCTCCTCTGATAAGCGTATAACCTTTTAAACACTCGTTTAAACACTTATTTGTACACCTGTAGTCGTGAGGTTTAGATTAAACTGTAGTTATTACTGATGATCAAGAGCCTTTTAAAAGGACAAGATGGTCCTCTGGATGATTTCCGCACACTCCCTGATCTCGTCTTCCTTGATGATGAGGGGCGGGGCCAGCCTGATGATGTGACCGTGAGTGGGCTTGGCTAATAGCCCGTTGTCGCGGAGACGCAGGCACACTCGCCAGGCGTTGTAATCTGTAAAAGTAAATACGAATTCTAGTGTCAAGTCTTACAATAAACATAAAATATGAGAAAGTCAGGATTTGCATATTTAAATGAAACTGTTGTGATTGACCCATATGAGGTGCACAATGATGTGTGTGTGTGTGTGTGTGTGTGTGTGTGTGTGTGTGTGTGTTTGTGCCTTTAGTCTCCTTGATGACAATGGCGTTGAGAAGACCTTTCCCTCGCACTGTTGTTACAATCTCCTTGGGCAGCTTGTTAAGCTCCGCCCTCAAAATCTTCCCCATTTTTGCTGCGTTCTCTGCCAGCTTTTCCTCCTCCATGACCTGATCAGAATACACACACACACACACACACACACACACACACGTGCACTCCATTATTAATCAATCACATGGGTCAATATAATGGATGAGTGGATGAATGGATTCTATGCACAGATTTATGTGTATGTGTGTATGAATGGATGATTGGTCGATAGATGATGGTGGGTGTATGGATGGATGGATGGATTCTCTGCATGGATTGTATATGGATAGATGGATGGATGGGCCTCTGCATGGATGGAAGAATGGATGGATGGAGGGATGCCTGGATTTTATGTGGACAGAATGGAATGGAATGGATGGATGGATGGATGGATGAATGGATGGGTGGGTTCTCTTCATGGATGGATGGATGGTGCTCATAGATAGATGAAATGGTTCTCTGCATGGATGGATGGATGGGTTCTCTGCATGGGAGGTGTTTAGATGGATGGATGGATGGATGGGATCTCTGCATGGAAGGTGTTTGGATGGATGGCTGGATGGATGGATGGGTTCTTTGCATGGATGGTATATGAACAGATGGAAGGATAGAAGGATGGATGGATGGATGGTGCTCATAGATAGATGAATGGGTTCTCTGCATGGATGGATGGATGGATGGAAGAATGGATGGATGGGTTCTCTGCATGGAAGGTGTTTGGATGGATGGATGGATGGATGGATGGGTTCTTTGCATGGATGGTATATGGACAGATGGAAGGATAGATGGATGGATGGATGGTGCCTGCTCATAGATAGATGAATGGGTTCTCTGCATGGATGGAAGAATCGATGGATGGGTTCTCTGCATGGATGGTATATGGATAGATGGAAGGATAGATGGACAGATGGATGGGTTCTCTGCATGGATGGTATATGGATGGATTGTAAAGATTAATTAATTAATTCTATGGATGGATAACTGAATTCTACAGATGGGTGAACAGAATGGGATGGATGGATGGATGGATGGATGGATGGGTAGCTGTAAAAAGATGGATAAAAACAGATGAATAAATGCAGTGAACAGGTAGGCAGATGAATGGACTGATAGATGGATGAGTGAGTGAGATGGACAGATGGATGGATGGATGGCTGGATGGATGGTACGGATAAAGGAATTAGTTCTACGGATGGACAGATGGATGAATGTACAGTATGACTGCTCTGGGTGGATGTATAGAGAGAAGGAATGAACACAGACCTGTAGGGCGGCGATGGCGACTCTGCAGGCCAGCGGGTTTCCTCCGTAGGTGGAGCCGTGCTCACCTGGTTTAATTGTCAACATCACCTCATCGTCACACAGCACCGCAGACACCTGACACACACACACACACACACGTCACTAAATACTTCAGGAATTCATTAGTTTTTACTAAATTACTACAGCTACTTACGCATAAAAAACATGAACACTTGGGGGGGGGGGGATCTCATCATAAGAAATATTAGATTACATTCACTCGTGTCCAGGATATTTTCACTCGTTATGATTTTTTTTTGCAGTGTAGAGAGAGAACTCGCTGTCCTAATAGTGTGGATTTAAAATTAGACCTGTGATGTTGCCATAACAACACTGGAAATAAAAACAGAAATACCGAACAATTTTTCACCATAAACATGGTGTAAAAGGTGAGTGGTGAGTGCGTATGCAAAGGTGAGTGTGTATATGAGTGCGTATGCAAGCATGAGTGTGTGTGTAGGTATACATACATTTGTGTGTGTGTGTGTGTGTGTGTGTGTGTGTGAATGTATGCAGGAGTGTGCGTATGTGTGGTGTATGCATGCATTTGTGTGCTTGTGTTAATATGCCTGTGTGGGGGTGTGTGTTTGTGTGGGTGGGTGTGTATGTATGCAGGAGTGGGCGTATGTTTGCGCAAAGGTGAGTGTGTATATGAGTGCGTATGCAAGCATGAGTGTGTGTGTAGGTATACATACATTTGTGTGTGTGTGTGTGTGTGTGTGTGTGAATGTATGCAGGAGTGTGCATATGTGTGGTGTATGCATGCATTTGTGTGCTTGTGTTAATATGCCTGTGTGTGTGTGTGTGTGTGTGTGAATGTATGCAGGAGTGTGCGTATGTTTGTGCAAAGGTGAGTGTGTATATGAGTGCGTATGCAAGCATGAGTGTGTGTGTGTAGGTATACATACGTGTGTGTGTGTGTGTGTGTGTGTGTGTGTGTGTGTGTGTACTCACAGGATACACTCCTCCAGACAGAGCTTTTCCCAGCACCACCAGGTCTGGACGCACTTCCTCGTGGTCTACAGCCAACCTGCGTCCAGTACGAGCCAAACCCGTCTGTACCTCATCTGCGATAAACAGAATCTGTAACACACACACACACACACACACACACACACACACACACACACACACACACACACACACACACACACACACACAATTGGTAAAACAACTCAAACACACACTGGACTTGAATGCGAAAAAAAACCCTAGATCATGATATGATAACATTATGGAAATATATTTATTAATATTATTGTATTACAAAATAAATGCAAAAACAACACAACAGCATATTTAGTGATTCATTCAGCAAATCATTTTTTAAATAGATAAATAATTTGTTTGTTGATTATTTGTACTTCTGAAACACAATACAGCTACTACACTGATTTTTATTTACTTCCTATACATTATAGAAATAGATATTTTAAAATTTTATTCCTATTTCACAGCACACGGATGTGCGAGTGTGGGTTGTTTTCTTTTCAATGTTTATATCCTAAGATCACTCCTGTAAGAAGGTGTGTTTGTGTGTGTGTGTGTGTTACTCACGTTGTGTTTGGTGCAGAGCTCGCGCACTTTGCTCAGGTAACCTGCGTCAGGTACCACGACACCTGCTTCGCCCTGGATGGGCTCCACCATGAATGCAGCAACGTTGGGGTCCTGAAGAGCTTTCTACACACACACACACACACACACACACACACACACACACACACACACACACACACACACACACACACACACACACACACACACACACACACACACACACACACACACACCCAGTATTGTGCAAAAGTTCCAGGTGCATGCAAATAAATGCTGTAGAGCAAAGATGCCTTCAAAACAATGAAATTAAATGTTTCTACATGAAAAAAATACAGTAAAGAGCAGTAAACAGTAGTAAATCAAACAAAGTCAATATTTGGTGTGACAAAAAAATAAAAATAAAAATAAAAATAGTAGTCTCCGGTACAATGTGTGCAGTTTTATAAGGAAATGAGCTGGTAAGTTTTATTGAGCATCTTGCAGAACCAGTTCTTCTGGACACTTTGACTTTGGCACTCGCTTCTTGTTTTTGCAGCGAAACCCAGCAGCCTTCATTGTGTTTTTTTTGTATGAAAAGTGTCTCTTATGTAATCTGCTGCTTTCTTTAATGACATTCAAACATTTTTCTGGAACATTTAATTTTGTGCTGGAAAACTAATGTTTGGGAATCTAAAATGTTTTTTGTACCGACTTGATCATGTAGACGTCATAAAATAAAAAAATCTGTAACAATCTACAAGTTTGTACAAAAAAAAAATAGGGTGCCTAAAACATATATATATATATATATATGTGTGTGTGTGTGTGTGTGTGTGTGTGTGTGTGTGTGTGTGTGTGTGTGTAAATGTACATAACGCTAGAAAAAGTGTAAGTCATGTGTCACCTCCAGAGCCGGGATGTCATTGTAGGGCACGAGCTCGAACCCGGGCATGAACGGTCCAAACCCCTCGTAGCTGGTGGGGTCATTAGAGCTGGAAATGGCCGCCATCGTTCGACCCCAGAAATTCCCCTCTATTAATAAAAAACACGGATTAATACATGAAACTTAGCATACAGAATCTTCCAGAACGTCCTGATACAGATCTCTCTCTCTCTCTCTCTCTCTCTCTCTCTCTCTCTCTCACACACTCACACACACACCACTGATAATCAGGTTTAATCCTCAAAAATGTTCTTTATTTATTATTTATGTATATATTTTTAATGTATTTATTATTTTTATTATATATTTATGGCAAGTGCACAGAAGTTTATTTATCATTTATGATTATTTATTTGTTTATTTACTTTTTTAAATTAATTTATTATTAATTTATTTACTTACTTTATTTATTTTTTAATGTACACTAAAAGGAAGACACTAACACTTCTCACATCACCCCGTCGTTGATTATTTTCCTACACCAGCGCATCCTACACTGTATTATTCCTCACTTATACCACAATATACCGTATATATGATTGTAGTGTTTTATTCGGACCTCTCGTCATCAGAGATATCGACTCACGTGCGAAGATGATCTTGGCCTGGTACTGGGGAACGCCTTTAACACTGTAAGCCCATTTGCGTGCCAGTTTACACGCCGTCTCTCCGCCTTCGACTCCTTTGTGATTCAGCGCAGGGGAGAAAAACAAGACGATTAGTTCCAGCGTTACACAACACATTAATCACGTGGTAATCTGATGATGGACGTGTTCCAGTGCTAAAGCTGCATCACATTAAGTTGAGGAGAGTCAGGTGCAGTAGACGGGCAGGTGTGTACCTGCAGAATAGGAATAACGTGAGGAACTGTGTGTTCTTCTATACCGTGTGTTTATGTGCAGGAGCTCCTCATGGTACAGTGAACACAGCAGAGATTAGTGCTTACTGTGTCATGGTGCTGTCTGACACCATACCCAAACCCTGAGTATCAGGCCACACCCATATTTATTTATTCTTTTAAAATAAACATAACATTTTACACGGTTTAATGTTAACAGTCTACCTTCCTTTTTGTTTTGTTACATTTCTCACCTATTAACCTCATTTTACCTCATCCAATCTTCCTCCCTTTTCCTGTCTTCCTCTTCATGTGCTCCCCACCCCTGTCCCATTCCTTCATGTCCTCCACTTTCCTGTCACTTTTATTCCTGACACTCCCCTTTCCCAACTATCCTCCCCATTCCCCCTCCTCCCCCTTCCCTCCAGTTTCCTGTCACTTTTATTCCTGACACTCCCCTTTCCCAACTATCCTCCCCATTCCCGCTCCTCCCCATTCCCCTTCCTCCCCATTCCCTCCAGTTTCCTGTCACTTTTATTCCTGACACTCCCCTTTCCCAACTATCCTCCCCATTCCCGTTCCTCCCCATTCATGTTCCTTCCACTTTCCTGTCCTCCGCTTTCATTCCTGATCTTCCCCTTTCCCATCTCTTTCCACTTTCCTGGTGTCACCAATCCGCTTCCGCCCCATTCCCGTTCCTCTGCTTTACTCGTTTCTTCCCTTTACTGTTTTCCCTGTCCGGGGCCTCTTCCGTGTGTGTGTGTGTGTGTGTGTGTGTGTGTGAGAGAGAGACCTGTGTTCATGGGCAGGACTTTGTTGTAGCCGAACAGAGAGGTGATGTACTCCTCGTATTCTCCCAGCACGTCGTTGTAGAAGGCTCTGGAGGTCAGCGTGAGTCTGCAGGCCTGTTTGGTCAGAGCAGCCACAATTTTTGGGTGGCAGTGACCCTGATTTACGGCGCTGTACGCACTCAGGAAGTCAAAATACCGACGGCCCTCGACGTCCCACACGTGAACGCCTGAAAAACACACACACACATATGTATATACACATAACACATAGCTTACAATGTTGTAATCACTGAGAAGGTTAACTACAGTAAGACGGTGTGTGATACAGTACTGACTTATGGGTTAAATACTCAACAAAATGAGTCCTTGTGTACTTTAATGTGCGCATATTACACTCTCTAACATCTACATTTCCACTCAAGAAAAAAAACCCAACAAAACATGTCGGAAAACGTACAGTTACAGCTTCACCTCTGACACTGGAGACTCCTTCCATAAATGATAAATAAGCGTCTCGTTACTATAAGAGAACGTCACCATATCAACGATTATAAGTCCCTGCGATTGAGCTGTTTCTATGGAAACGATGACGTATCAGCACGAGCGCTTTAATACAATTAATCAGCACCTTCTGACCAATCAGAATCCAGAATTCAACAGCACTGTGGTATAAAACATCTGATCAATCAATCTGATGTGCGATGTGATGATCTTTTAAACATCGTTAAGTGAAAGCTTTAAACTTTTGACCGTATGCCCAATTTGGACATTTTCACTTAGGGGTGTACTCACTTTTGTTGGCAGCGGTTTAGACATTAATGGCTGTGTGTTGAGTTATTTTGAGGGGACAGCAAATTTACACTGTTATACAAGCTGTACACTCACTACTTTACACTGTAGCAAAGTGTCATTTCTTCAGTGTTGTCCCATGAAAAGATACAATAAAATATTTACAAAAATGTGAGGGGTGTACTCACTTTTGTGAGATACTGTATATAATGAAATCAGAAATGATATTTTCTGATATTTTAGACCTGAATGTTAAGAATTTAGGACATTTTTTAATTACTTTTTTTTTTTTTTTTTTACGAACTTCAGCTGGTGTTTAACGTGTTTGACGTAGTTTTGCTCAACACCCGATGCCAAATCTGATTTGCATATTTGAACGTGTGGGCGTGTCTCACCATCTCCCCTGCGCAGGGCGACAGGTAGCGGGTGGTAGTTGTGAGCTCCGTATCGCGCCTCTCGAGAGAAAACCTCCTCAGATGAGAGCGCTCCCTCTTCACATTTCGCCCAAGACGCCGCCGTCGAGGACGAGCGCAACCCAGAATGTGCGGCGCGGCTCAGTGTGGGCGTGGCCCAGCGGCTCAGGTGAGTCAGCATGCACTTCATCGTGATACCTGTGTACAGAGAGAGCACGGGTTAAACACGGACAAACCAAAAGGATGTCTTTAGTGCGCTCCTTTTTTCCGAAAAATGAATTAAAGTCCTTTCTGACTTTGTATCACGTTCAGTTTTTTAAAAGCACTTTCAGGTTTTTTTTTCCACAATACGTTCACGTTATTTTTAAAAAATGTTACATTATTTAAAAGCCAGAGGTGATTATTGTCCACTGAACAGCATCGCAAGGCTCGGAAATAAACCCAAACCGGAGGGGGTGTGTGTGTGTGTAAAACCGAGCTACAAAAAAAAAAAAAAATGTTAACAAAAATGAAAATAAATTAAAAAAACAAACCTAAGTGTGTAAATCCACTAGAAAGAGAATTTTAAAAAAAAGCGAAAAACAAAAAGCACGAAGTCACTAAGAGTTTAATCGGGACGATTCTGTGATGATTGTGATGTGACCAATCGGTGGTGTGCACCATTTCTAGCCCCGCCCACAAATCCCGGCTCGGCTCACGCGTACCTGAGCAAGATGATGAACTAAAGTCAGCACGTGGACTTACGCAGGACACACACACACACACACACACACACCAAAATAAATCACTAAAAGCCGTATTCAGAGTTGAGCTGATCGCAGAAGTAATGCGAAATAGCGAATCACTGTCTGAGAAGGATATTAAACGCAAAATATCATTCTGTGCTGGATCAAGTGCTATTCTATGAGGCTGCTGAACACAGTGTGTGGAAGCCATTTTGTTCAATTAAATCAGTAGTTAAGTAGACTAAGTTAGACTAATCAACATTCTCCATCTTCCTCATCGTAGATCACCATATCGGTCTTTTTATTTTCCCCTTTTTTAAGTTCTAAGTCACGGACGTAACGCTCGTCCGCCGTGTTTGCAGGTTGAATTCGGCGAAGCAAACCGTCACAAAACTACTGGCGTGATTTTAATAATAATCTGAATGTGGAAAATCCACTTAAACGGGCGTGCGTAACATGACTCTGAACACCAGGAACTTTCCCAACGTGCACAGTGAAGGGGCGTTTTGGACTGAAGTCTGTAACAGCATGAGCATGAGGACGACAGTGTTGAGTCAGCTGTAATGATCACAGTTTGAGTTCGGCTCGGGCCGTGTTTATAAATCACTAGCTATATAATGTTTACACATCAGCAGCTCTCTTTCACAACTACGAACAATAAGGGCTTTACTGAGCGTGCACACAACCCATTGTTTACTAATCCCCTGTACACACACACACACACACACACACATCGCATGCCACGGAAAGATTTACAGCCGAGTTTAAATATGCACCCTGTGTCCGATGTAAGATCAGGAGATCAGGTAACTGGGTGAAGGACACATCAGTACTAACAGGAAGTCTCTGGCTGAATTGTGCCTTTAAACTTCCTGAAAATCTCTGAGAATTAAAGCACATTACAGGGATAAAAGTACATTAAATAAGCAGCATTTAATGCAAATGTAATCCAAAGCTAAAGTGGGACACACATGGGAAAGAAATCAGGCGCTTTAACACTTTTTAAATGGAAAAAAAAAATTATTTGCATGCATATTTTATTTAGTTTTATTTCACACCCATGCTAGCTCACAGTGCTGTACAATCAAATTGTAAAAAAAAATAAAATAAAAGATGATAAAAAGTTAGAACAGATCAATCTCATATTTCCTAGGAGCATGTGCAGAAAGAAAGACTTACAGACATGAACCTGTAGACTGTAGACTGTACACACACACACACACACACACACACACACACACACACGTACACACGTACACACGTACGTACACAGTGACCTCGATTTCCTTGTTAAGCTGGAATTTGATTGGCCGGTACGGCACAACCCATCACACACCCGCTGACACAGAGCCAACGACTAAATAAAGACACACACACACACACACACACACACACACACAGATCTGGGAAACATCTGATCTGTCATCGAGGCAAGTCTGGGGCGAGTCCTAATCGCTCAAACAGCTTTAAAGAAACCCTCGCAGGTTTAATCAGGAGGTTAAACAAGAGACTAATAAATTGATTATACCACTTTTTTTCTCTACACACTTACACACATCACACACATACACACATCACACACTTACACACATCACACACAATACACACTTACACACATCACACACTTACACACATCACACACAATACACACTTACACACATCACACAATTACACGGAACATTACAGCCATTAATGACACACCCCAAGTGCACCACGACAACATTATCATAATAACGTAATAACGAATATTAAAAGAGTGCAATATTCACTGAGCTTAGCTCAAGGTAGCTGATTGGTGCATTGAATGACAAGCTGACCATTCAAATAAAAAAATATATATAGAAAACAATAATGTACAATGCAGGAATAAATAAAACATGCTGAGGTTTGCAGAAGTTTTATTTATTAAAAAAAAAAACGTTTATATTAGAGGTGTGACGATCTGATGACTTGGATTAGAGGTCGACCGATAGTGGATGTTACCGATACCGATAAATTGGAAAAGTTGGGCGGTACCTGCTGTTAACCGATTAATCAACGGATAGTGTTTAAAATTTATACCGAATGAAAACGTAACACTCGAAGTAAAATATTGCTGAACTTTATTACAAAAATAAACAGTACTTACTGTACCATGAAAATGTCCTGTACTTTTTATATAATTAAATAAATGTATAAATATCAATTAAAACATATTAAGTATTAATAAATATTAAAGTAAATTAAAGATATACATCCAAACTGAACCAAAAAAAAAAAAAAAAAACACTTCAAATAACACAACAAAATTGGTCAGTGATAGTTTTCATTTCGCCTCTAGAGGCCGCTCTCGTACCGTATAACGACAGCAGACCCTTCGGATCGTATCACGCAGGGCTGTTTCTTGTTCTTCGGTCGCTTAGAGTCTACGGACCACCAGGGGGCGCCATGGGTTTTAAACCAGATATGCAAAAAAGCACATTTTACTGTCGTTTGGTGAAAAGGTTAATGTATCAGGCAGTCACAGGGCGCCCCCTTGTGGTGCGGAAAGAATAGAAACTGCACTTTACGGAACAAAATAACCGACGTCACGTAATGTAACGTCAGAAGATGGTGAAGCGCTCATATCTAAAGCAGAAGAGAAGAAATGGACCGATAGCAAAACACCGGTAAGAAATCAAGGCAAAATTAATCGGATTACTTGCTTAAAAAGTTAGTGGCTAACTAGTTAGCTGGTATCCATGCTAACACACAGTACGGGTCCCTGTGAGTGAGCTGTTACTATAGAAACGATAAGGTATCAGAACCTGCGCTACTGTCACAGCTGCTGTTACAGAAAATTAATCAACACCTTCTGACCAATCAGAATGCAGAATACTATCGTGCGGAATTCTGAAAGTGAAAACTTTACTAAATCTGCCTCTAGAGTATAAATAGATATCGCGATAGCCACAATATCTCAGAAAAGCATATCATGGCATAATTTTACCGATATCATTATTATATCGTCAGATCATAATACAACGTAACTATATATATATATATATATATAAACCGATCAGCCATAACATTAAAACCACCTGCCTAATATTGTGTAAGTCCCCCTTGTGCCTCCAACACAGCTCTGAGCCTTCGAGGCCTGGACTCCACAAAACCTCTGAAGGTGTGCTGTGGTATCTGGCACCAAGACGTTAGCAGCAGATCATTTAAGTCCTGTAAGTTGTGAGGCGGGGCCTCCATGGATCGGACTTGTTCGTCCAGCACATCCTACAGACGCTCGATCGGATTGAGATCTGGGGAGTGTGGAGGCCGAGTCAACACCTTGAACTCTTTGTCACGTTCCTCAAACCGTTCCTGAACAGTTTTTGCAGTGTGTCAGGGCTCATTATCCTGCTGAAAGAGGTCACTGCCGTTAGGGAATATCGTTACCATGAAGGCTTGTACTTGGACCAATTTTGGTAGGTACTAACCACTGCACAGCGGGAACACCCCACAAGACCTGCCGTTTTGGAGATGCTCTGACCCAGTCGTCTAGCCATCACAATTTGGCCCTTGTCAAAGTCGCTCAGATCCTTACGCTTGCCCATTTTTCCTGCGTCCAACACATCAACTTCGGGAACTGACTGTTCACTTGCTGCCTGATACACCCCACCCCTCCACAGGAGCCATTGTAATGAGATACTCAAGTGTTATTCACTTCACCTGTCAGTGGTTTTAATGTGTGAAAAATATTTCTTGTGTGTGTTGATTGAACTTATTTCCCAGAAGGAGTGTTTACAGCAAGAAAAGAAGCAGTCCTGAAACCGAACCTTGTGGAACTCCACAGCTATATTTTTGTTGCTGGAGTTTTATAAAGCTTTTATATATATATATATATAAAGTTTTAGACTTCCTCACACGGTTGTTTAGAAGAACACACGTAGACATGTGACTGCGTGGTGAAATAAGGACAAGCAGCATGCGCTCGATGAGCCGAGCTTAACATCTGTTTACGCAACCTCATTTTCATTGTGCTGTGCTGTGCTCTGTGTGTGTGTGTGTGTGTGTGTGTGTGTGTGTGAGTGTGTGTGAGAGAGAGAAACTTGAAATGGTGGGTGTAATGCATATGTGGCTGCCTCCCACGTGCATTTCTAAGAAGGCTGATTCTCTATAACACCAGCTCTGACGGTAGCACTCCTCCTAACATGTCATCATTTCCATAGTAACAGCTCACTGTATAACCAGCGATAGGGTAAAGTTTTCTGTAAAACTTAACAATTACGGAAGGAGTCTCCAGTGTCAGAGGTAAAGCTGTCACTTTTAAGTTTTCCGACATCTTCAAGAGTGAAAACAGAGTCTGGTGAGGGGACGAGAAGTGAGAACAGGAAGTAACTCGTCTCGCACGACGCTAAATGTAACTACAAACGGATAAAAAGCACGGTACGTCGTTGATGATAAATAAAACGTAATCGTTGGTAGATCGTCGCGGCGTAAGAGGAATAAAGCACTCCGTGATGCGCCGTTATAGGAAAATAATCGACTTCTAAGTGGTAGTTTACAGTAGATAATCGTTGTTTATGCGTTCTGGTTGGCTCTTTTTTGGATCCTGACCATTCAGCGAGTATGCAAATAAGTTTGTGATGTCGTCTGGTGACTTTTTTTGAGCGTGCACTCAATTATTTTGTCCTGATACCAGTTGGCAGCACTGCTTGTACTTTTCCAAAAAAAAAAAAAAAAGAAAGAAAGAAAAACAAAAAGCTGTAAATAAAACACTTTAGTTAAATATGAACCCTGCATGAGCTGTTACTTCATCCTGCGTCAGACATAAAGCTGTCTGATGCTCTGACCTTTAATAAGTCATGTATTATATCCAGGTGTGACAGATGTTTAATTCTGCGTGTTATATTAAGTAGCTCACTTTTATTTGTTTATCTTCACCCTAGGATGCAGCTGATGCCTGAGCCTCAAACCGTAACGCGTTTACACTGATTAATTCGTGAGATAAATCCTTATCAAACATATAAAAGACTTTATGTAAAGCATAATTTTGGTGATGTTGTGGCTGTAAAGTGGCGCATAGCAGCAGCTGATGGAGCAGCAGGTCCATGCGGGCAGACGCGCCATCATGATGTCATACATCTTAAATATCTGATATCAAACATACGGCTTGTTTACAGATCTCATTTAAACAGGATTAACATCAGGATAAACTCGTGAACGAAATAAAATCACTCCCGGGTAATTTAACTTTTATAAAAGTGATCCGCTTACCCCGTGAAGGAGATGTCAACCTGCGTAAGTTTTCCAGCGGGTTTGGTTCTGCGCGTGCGCGCTGCCGAGTCGCTGGGGCTAGGGCGAGGCACGTGGGTCGCATGACGCAAGAGGGAGAAAATTTGTGAAGCCGTGAGGCTGTGCAAGCGCGTGAAACGAAGGAGGAAGGAGGAGGGGGCGGGGCTTGTAATCGCTACAGTTTCCATATCAAGTTCAACGACTTTAGTGTTTGTTTGTACCAGATCTTCTTCGTGTCGCGTTGAGATATGCTGTAATATGTGCACATCCTTACATCCTTACATTTAAAAGAAATAAATACTTTATATATATATATATATATATATATATATATATATATATATATATATATATATAAGAAAAAGAGCTTTGTTTGTCTTTTATGAGTATAGAAGCAGGTTTAGTGTGCGTTGTTTTTGTATATCAGCACGGCTTCGAAAGTAGTTCCGGCTGTAATGCGCTTATTCCGGTCGTTGTTTCTATAGTAACAGCCCTGCTGAGAGAAAAAAAAAAAAAAACGATAAAAACCATCACAGAAATTCTAATGGTTTCCACTACAAATACCATTACAAACCGTCAGCTATAGGAGACAGATCTGGACTGCTGGCAGGCCAGTCAAGCACACGCACTCTGTGTCTACGAAGCCACGCTGTTGTAGCACATGCAGAATGAGGCCTGGCGTCATCCTGCTGAAATAACCATGGACTTCCTGGGAAAAGACGTTGCCTTGATGGCAGCATATGTCTCTCTAAAATCCCAATATACGCCTCCGTGTCAATGGTACCTTCACACATATGCGAGTCACCCATGCCGTGGGCATTGATGCACCCCCATACCATCACAGATGCTGGCTTTTGCACCTTTCGCTTATAACAGTCTGGTTGGTCTTTTTCATCTTTGGAACGGAGAACTCGACGCCCGTTTTTCCCAAAAACAAACTGAAACAAGGTCTCATCTGACCACAGCACACGTTTCCACTGCCTTTCAGTCCATCTGAGATGAGCTCGGGCCCAGAGAACTCGCCGGCGAGTTCAGCGGCGGACTGTGTAAAGTGACAACGGTTTTCCAAAGTACTCCCGAGCCCATGCGGTTATATTTATCACAGTAGCATGACGATTTATCAGGCAGTGCCGCCTGAGGGCTCGAAGGTCACGCACATTCAACAGGGGTTTCCGGCCTCGTCCTTTACGCAGTGAGATTTCTTCGGATTCCCTGAATCTTTTCACAATATCATGCACTGTAGATGGTGAAAGACCTAAATTCTTTGCAGTCTTGCGTTGAGCAACGTTCTTTTTGAACGGACTGACAATTCTCTCACGAAGTTTGGCACAAAGTGGTGAGCCACGACCCATCCTTGCTTGCAAAGACTGAGCTTTTGGTGGTTGCTCCTTTTATGCCCAATCTTAAAAATCAAAATGGTGTTATATGAATATTCTATAAACTTTTCAGTCTTATTTTGCCTCTGTCCCAACTTTTTTTGAGTGTGTTGAAGGCATCAAGTTCTAAATTTGTTGGTCAGTGAAAACATTGAATATCTTTTCTTTGTACTTTTGTCAGTTAATTAAAGTTGACAAATCAAGTCTCTCTCTCTCTCTCTCTCTCTCTCTCTCTCTCTCTCTCTCTCTCTCTCTATATATATATATATATATATATATATATATATATATATATATATATATATATATATATATATATATATATATATATATATATAATTCTTCTTTTTCTTTTGGAAGACTTGTACTCTTACTCTCAGTTTTATTGAAATTAAATTTTAATTTTGATCTGTAGAGTTTATTAAAAATCTCAAATGCCATATGATTGTTTCCCTTTTTTCCTCGTTGTCTTTAATTTCTCTTTAAACATTAAACATTATTAAACATTTCTTAATCATTAGCTAACCAGTAAGACAAATTCTAGGTGTGTCTGAGTTAGCACAATATTTCATACATAGCCTAAACTGATTGACTGATTGATTGATTGATTGATTGAGAAGAAATTGAGTCTGGAATGTTAATTTGTAATCAGTTAAAAATACTGAATACTTTTACTTTAACACTTGAGTATGTTTAAATGTAGATTTTTTGGAATTCATACTTTTTAATTGGGAAACATTTTGGCACAGTACTGAACTACACCCGAGCTCTGGGTGCCGAGTCGCTAAATAAAACTCCATTTTCCAGAATGCTCGATCCGGCGCATGCGCAGAAGCGCCCCCCGAGCCGCCATCATGGCCGACCAGTGGCCGGAGTGTGTGAGCAGTGTGAAGGGAGTGATTTTAGATATGTGTGGTGTTTTATACGACAGCGGAGAGGGAGGAGGAGTGCCGATTGAAGGCTCGGTGGAGGCCGTCAGAAGGTTTTTGTTTTTTGTTTTTTTTCTTTTACATTAAATATTGTTTTCAAAGCAAAACAAAACATTCAGGCTAAAACATTAACTTCGGGTGAGCAGGGGCTAAGTGACAAATCGCTCTTTACATCCTACACAAGTGCACTATGTAGGGTATATAATGTAAAGGAGTATACACCCTATCTAGTGCACTGCATGTCCAGTAGGACACTGTTTGGTATTCAGTGTCATATTCCCTTATGCAAGTGCACTAAATGTAAAGCGCTTTGTGTCCAGTCAGGGAAGTGTTCCAAACTCTTCAGCTAGTGCACTATATATACACTGTATGTTCCCTAACTGAGTGCACTACATGCTAATGAGTATGCGAAAGTATTTATACCCCCTATACAGTGCACTATATGCTTTGCCGCCTTTATTTTTAAGCTCCATATTCAGTACATATATGTAAATAAGTAAATGGGAGCACATGTAGTGCACTATATGTCCAATAGAGTGGTATTTAAGTCCATATTCTCTAAGGTGTAAAATAATACATGACATCACTACTATAGAGGACATCTCAGACAAATCAGTCCCTCCAGGATTTTGCAGATTTTTGCGATCGCGAAATCAAGGGAACGCCACAGTGTTCTGAGGAGCGTGAGATTGTTCAAAATCACCGCGGATTTTCCGCAGGTTCGGGCCGAGACGCGTCGTGTGACGTCATCACCACGGGCATTCAGCCGAATCCTGTATTAAATGTTGTATCATGTGTCCTGCAGGTTGAAATCCTCAGACCTGCAGCTACGTTTCTGCACGAATGAAACTCAGGCCACGCGAGAGAAGTTCGTCGCCAAGCTGCAGCGTATGGGCTTCGACATCCAGGTCAGGGAGGTCTTCTCCCCCTCTCCGGCTGTAGTGTCCGTCCTGAAGGAGCGCGGCCTCCGACCCCACCTGCTGGTGCACGACGGTACAACGTTAACAATATCACACACACACACACACACACACACATACATCATTGTCAGGCTACAGTCTTTCATTTCCAGCTGCCTTGACTACTACAACTTTCACAACAGACTCTTTATGCAAGTGTGTGTGTGTGTGTGTGTGTGTGTGTTACCTTCCTGCAGACGTGCTACCAGAGTTTGACGGCGTGGATAAATCCGATCCGAACTGTGTGGTGATCGGAGACGCTGCTGATAATTTCTCTTACCAGAACGTGAACGCTGCGTTTCAAGTCCTCATCTCACTGGACAAACCGCTGCTCTTCTCCATGGGCAGAGGGTAAAGATCATCTCACACACACACACACACACACACACACACGCACACACACAATGTGCACTTTATTTTACTTTATATCAGTGTAATGACAGAACATTCCGGGGCTTTTCCGACCGTATGTCTATTCTCTAGACGTTATTATAAGGAGACGGACGGCCTGAAGCTGGATGTTGGAGCGTATATGAAAGCCCTGGAGGTGAATATCAGTTTGTGTGTGTGTGTGTGTGTGCGTGTGTGTGTGTGGGTGTGTGGTTTCCTCACCAGTTCTAAATAAGCTGTGATTAAATTTAAATGTAAAGAAGTTCGATTCATAAAATTTTCATATAAAACTTAAGCTACGAGGCTAATGTAATGGAAGCAATGGAAACGTATAGCTACCAGTTTAGCATCATGTTTAACACTGTATGTTTAATTCACCTTACACTCCAAACATCTCAAAATACTTTTTTTTTTCCAGAAATAATTAAATGTACAAATCAAATACGAAATATAATACCATCTGGTTCACTCCGAAGTTTGTTTCAGTGATTCATCTTCAGTGATTCGGTTTTAGTGATTCATCTTCAGTAATTTGGCTTCAGTGATTTGGATTAAGTGATTCTGATTCAGTTATTCTGATTCAGTGAATCAACTTCAGGGATGTAGTGATTCATCTTGAATGATTTGGCTTCAGTGATTTGGATTAAGTGATTCTGTTTCCTGTGATTCTGATTCAGTGAATCAACTTCAGGAGGAAAGAAGACAAGGAGACTTGGTGGTGGAATGAGGAAGTTCAGGAGAGTATCCAGAAGAAGAGGTTAGCTAGGAAGAAGTGGGACAGTGAGAGGACGGAGGAAAGTAGACAGGAATATAGGGAGATGCAGCGTGAGGTTAAGATAGAGGTGGCAAAGGCCAAACAGAAAGCTTATGAGGACATGTATACAAGGTTAGATAGTAAGGAAGGTGAGAGGGATTTGTATTGGTTGGTGAGGCAGAGGGATAGAGATGGTAAGGATGTGCAGCAGGTTAGAGTGATTAAAGATAGGGATGTAAATGTGTTGACAGGTGACAGGAGGGTGAGGGAAAGATGGAAGGAGTACTTTGAGGAACTGATGAATGAGGAAAATGACAGAGAGAGAAGAGTAGTAGAGGAAAATATTGTTGAGCAGGAAGTAGAAAGGATTAGCAAGGGTGAAGTTAGGAGAGCTTTGAAGAGGATGAAGAGAGGAAAGGCGGTTGGTCCTGATGACATACCAGTGGAGGTATGGAAGTGTCTAGGAGAGATGGCAGTAGAGTTTTTAACTAGGTTGTTCAACGAGGTCTTAGAGAGTGAGAGGATGCCTGAGGAATGGAGGAGAAGTGTTTTGGTGCCGATTTTTAAGAACAAGGGAGATGTGCAGAGTTGTGGAAACTACAGAGGTATTAAGCTGATGAGCCATACAATGAAGTTGTGGGAAAGAGTAGTGGAAGCAAGGCTAAGGGGAGAAGTGAGCATTTGTGAACCGCAGTATGGTTTCATGTCAAGAAAGAGCACTACAGATGCAATATTTGCTTTGAGAATGTTGATGGAGAAGTACAGAGAGGGTCAGAAAGAGCTGCATTGTGTCTTTGTAGATTTAGAGAAAGCGTATGACAGGGTGCCAAGAGAGGAGCTGTGGTATTGTATGAGGAGGTCTGGAGTGGCAGAGAAGTATGTTAGAGTGGTGCAGGATATGTATGAGAGCAGTAAGACAATGGTAAGGTGTGTGGTAGGTGTGACAGAGGAGTTCACGGTGAAGGTGGGACTGCATCAAGGATCGGCTCTGAGCCCCTTCTTGTTTGCGGTGGTGATGGACAGGCTGACAGATGAGGTCAGACAGGAATCTCCATGGTCTATGATGTTTGCGGATGACATTGTGATCTGTAGTGAGAGCAGGGAGCAGGTGGAGGAAACTCTAGAGAGGTGGAGGTTTGCTCTGGAGAGAAGAGGAATGAAGGTTAGTCGCAGCAAGACAGAATACATGTGTGTGAATGAGAGGGATCCAAGTGGAACAGTGAGGTTACAGGGAGAAGAGGTAAAGAAGGTGCAGGATTTTAAGTACTTAGGGTCAACAGTCCAGAGCAACGGGGAGTGTGGAAAAGAGGTGAAGAAGCGTGTGCAGGCAGGTTGGAATGGGTGGAGAAAAGTGTCAGGTCTGTTGTGTGATAAAAGAGTACCAGCAAGAATGAAAGGAAAGGTGTACAGGACAGTAGTGAGACCAGCGATGTTGTATGGTTTGGAGACAGTTGCACTGAGGAAAAGACAG
>CM042562.1:17619683-17734683 GCA_023630585.1 Cranoglanis bouderius | reverse complement strand
TCACTCACACACACACACACACACATATATTCACTCACACACACACACACACACACATATATTCACTCATGCACACACACACACACACACACATATATATTCACTCACACACACACACACACACATATATTCACTCACGCACACAAACACAAACATATATTTACTCACACACAGATATATTCACTCACGCACACACACACACACACATATATTCACTCACGCACACACACACACATATATTCACTCACACACACACACACACACATATATTCACTCACACACACACACACACACACATATATTCACTCACACACACACACACACACACACACATATTCACTCACACACACACACACATATATTCACTCACGCACACACACATATATTCACTCACGCACACACACACATATATTCACTCACGCACACACACACACACACACACACACACATATATTCACTCACACACACACACACACACATATATTCACTCACACACACACACACACACACACACATATATTCACTCACGCACACACACACATATATTCACTCACACACACACACACACACACATATATATTCACTCTCACACACACACACGCGCACACACACACACACATTTGCGCGCACACACACACACACATTTACTCACACACACACATATATTCACTCACACACACACACACATATATTCACTCACGCACACACACACACACACACACACACACACATATATTCACTCACACACACACACACACACATATATTCACTCACACACACACACACACACACACACACACATATATTCACTCACGCACACACACACATATATTCACTCACACACACACACACACACACATATATTCACTCTCACACACACACACGCGCACACACACACACACATTTGCGCGCACACACACACACACATTTACTCACACACACACATATATTCACTCACACACACACACACATATATTCACTCACGCACACACACACACACACACATATATTCACTCACACACACACACACATATATTCACTCACACACAAACACACACATATATTCACTCACACACACACACACATTTACTCACACACACACATATATTCACTCACACACACACACACACATATATTCACTCACGCACACACACACACACATATATTCACTCACACACACACACACACAATGATGCTTGTGACAGTGAAATACCCAGCATATGTACAAATGCAAATGTCTCACTCACACACACACACACACAAACACACACACACATATACACATCAAGTGCATTCTCTCTCTCTCTCTCTCTCTCTCTCTCTCTCTCTCACACACACACACACACACACACACACACACACACACACACATATTCACACACACACACACACATATATTCACTCACACACACACACACACACACACACAATGATGCTTGTGACAGTGAAATACCCAGCATATGTACAAATGCAAATATCTCACTCACTCACACACACACACACACACACACACACACATATACACATACAGTGCATTCTCTCTCTCTCTCTCTCTCTCTCTCTCACACACACACACACACACACACATTCTGGAGAATGGCAGCTCTATGAGAGCAGCACATTACCAGTGAACTGACAGTAGTGTGTACACATCTCACTCAGCACAGAGTCAGCTCTGTTTAACACAGTAAAACACCACACACACTCCTGATTTATACCACACACACCCCTGATTTATACCACACACACACCTGATTTATACCACACACACCCCTGATTTATACCACACACACACCCCTGATTTATACCACACACACACCTGATTTATACCACACACACCCCTGATTTATACCACACACACACACCTGATTTATACCACACACACCCCTGATTTATACCACACACACACCTGATTTATACCACGCACACCCCTGATTTATACCACACACACCCCCCTGATTTATACCACACACACACCTGATTTATACCACACACACACCTGATTTATACCACACACACCCCTGATTTATACCACACACACCCCTGATTTATACCACACACACACCTGATTTATACCACACACACACCTGATTTATATCACACACACCCCTGATTTATATCACACACACACCCCTGATTTATAACACACACACACACCTGATTTATACCACACACACACACCTGATTTATACCACACACACACACACACCTGATTTATACCACACACACCCCTGATTTATATCACACACACACCCCTGATTTATATCACACACACACCCCTGATTTATATCACACACACACCCCTGATTTATATCACACACACACCCCTGATTTATAACACACACACCCCTGATTTATAACACACACACACACCTGATTTATACCACACACACACACCTGATTTATACCACACACACTCCTGATTTATACCACACACACACACTCCTGATTTATACCACACACACACACAAATGATTTATACCACACACACACACAAATGATTTATACCACACACACACACACACCTGATTTATACCACACACACACACACCTGATTTATACCACACACACACACACCTGATTTATACCACACACACACACACCTGATTTATACCACACACACACACACCTGATTTATACCACACACACACACACCTGATTTATACCACACACACACACACCTGATTTACACCACACACACACCTGATTTATACCACACACACACCTGATTTATACCACACACACCCCTTATTTACACCACACACACACACACCTGATTTATACCCCACACACACACACCTGATTTATACCCCACACACACACACACACCTGATTTATACCCCCCCCTCACACACACACCTGATTTATACCACACACACACACACACACACACCTGATTTATACCACACACACACACACACACACCTGATTTATACCACACACACACACACACACCTGATTTATACCACACACACACACACACACCTGATTTATACCACGCACACACCCCTGATTTATACCACGCACACACCCCTGATTTATACCACGCACACACCCCTGATTTATACCACGCACACACCCCTGATTTATACCACACACACACACCTGATTTATACCACACACACACACACACACCTGATTTATACCACACACACACACACACACACCTGATTTATACCACACACACACACCTGATTTATACCACACACACACCTGATTTATACCACACACACACACCTGATTTATACCACACACACACACCTGATTTATACCACACCCACACACACACACCTGATTTATACCACACACACACACACACCCCTGATTTATACCACACACACACACACCTGATTTACACCACACACACACACACCTGATTTACACCACACACACACACACCTGATTTACACCACACACACACACACCTGATTTACACCACACACACACACACACCTGATTTACACCACACACACACACACACCTGATTTGTACCACACACACACACACACCTGATTTACACCACACACACACGCCTGATTTACGTTAACATTTACAGCATTTAGCAGACGTCCTTATCCAGAGCGACTTACGGAAGTGCTTTAGAGTTTCTATCAAAAACACATCGTCATGCTAGTTCACTGGGTCAGGGAGAACCAGTACCAGAGTACCATGAAAAAACAAAACAAAGGGCTAATTTAAGTACTTGGAGATATGAGGTAGGTCTTTAGATGTCTTTGAAGACTGCCAGTGACTCTAGGGGAAGTTCATTCCACCATCTAGGTTCCAGGACAGGGAAGAGTCTTGATGCATGCCTTCTACGTTCACTGAGAGATGGTGGGTCCAGTCGAGCAGTGCCAGAGGAGCGGACAGAGAGTGGTGCAGTGCGGGATGTGATAAGTGCGTTAAGGTGGCTGGGTGCTGGTCCGTCTTTGGCTTTGTAGGCGAGCATCAGTGTTTTAGATCTGATGCGGGCAGCTACGGGAAGCCAGTGGAGGGAGTGTAGCAATGAGGTGGTGTTGGAGAACTTGGGGAGGTTGAAAAAAAGTCATGCGCTGCATTCTGGATCAGTTGTAGACATCATATGCCACTCAGAGGCAGACCTGCCAGGAGCGAGATGCAGTAGTCCAGTCTCGAAATGACAACGACTGAACAAGCACCTGAGCAACCTGTGTGGATAGAAATGGATGAATCCTTCTGATGTTATAGAGGAGAAACCGACATGGCCGTGTCAGTTTGGTGATCTGAGGCAAGAAGGATGGTTGATTGTCTACGGTTACCCCAAGGTTACACTGTGTGACGGATGGTAAGATATGTGTTGTCCAGGGAGATCATGAGATCTTGACATGAAGATGGGACTCCAGGGATGCACAGAGGCTCAGATTTGCTGTAATTGAGTTTCAGCTGATGAGCTACCAGGCATGCTGAGATCCATGCAGAAACATGAGTATCTACCTGATGGAGGAGAGGACCAAGATGGACAATGAATTGAGTGTCACTGGTATAGCAGTGGTATGAAAACCCATGTGGCGGATATGATCTCATTAAGAGCGCAGGCATAGAGGGAGAGGACCAAGTACTGAGCTTTGTAGGACACCAGTGGAGAATCTGCATGGAGCAGATGTGGATCCCTCCATGTCACATGATATGACCGTCCCTCCAGGTAAGAAGCAAACCATTGCCAGGATGTGTCACCAATTCCACGACTCGTGAGGATGGATGAGAGAGTCTTGTGGTAGACAGGAAGGAAGGAAGCAAACTGAAGGAAGGAAGGAAGAATAATGAAGAAACAAAGGATGGAATTTGGAGGAAAGAAAGAAATGGAAGGAAGTGCACCAAAGAAAAGTAAAAAAAAAAAGAACAAAGGAAGGAAGGAAGCATACTGAGGGAAGGAAGGAAGCAAACTGAAGGAATGAAAGAAGGAAGGAAGCATATTGAAGGAAGGAAGGAAACAATGAAGGAAGGAAATGGAAGAAAGGAAAGAAAAAATTGAAAGAAGTATAACAACGGGAGGAGCAAAGAAACGAAGGAAAGAAATGGAAGGAAGGAAGCAAACTGAAGGAAGGAAGGAAGGAAATATAATGGAGGGAGGAAATGGAAGAAAGGACAGAAAGAAATGTAAGGAAGTGTAACGAAGGAAGGAAAAAGATACGAAGGAAGGGATGGAATAATACTATATTGTGGTGTAGAGTGTGGTGTAAAAGTAATAGAACCCATTGGTGATGTTGTATAAGAAGGTTCAGTCAGATATCATCTCGTATGAAAACAGAAACTACACACTGTTCGTGTCTCGGATGGAACTTGCAACCGTTTTAATGTTTTGACACTCAATCATGCACACGTAATAAAAAAATGCTAATAAAAACGTGTCTAGCTGGTCAGACTACACAACTGTCAATCGAGCATCTCGTTCCAAATCAAAAGTGTGATTCTGTATAAACGTGACCAGGGAAATATTCACGTGCTTGATCTATTTTAGTGCCAGGTAATTACACACACACACAGTATAAATATGTTATCATCTTATAACTATGTACTTTACACAAGGTGTGTCAACTATTTCTTTCCTTGTACAAACGACTCTGATGGCACTTTAAGATTACGCGTATCCTGAGAACAAAAGCAGCTGAAGACTAATCGCTAACCGCTAATAGCTCTCTGCTGTGGGAAGATGAGGGAGATCTGGCGTCCAATCGAGACTCCACTTTTCCAATTTTCCATAGTGAGCTTTAGCAAGTTTCTCTAGGGACTCGCTGTACACCAGCCTGCGCCCAAATCTAACATCAGAGCCTCGTCAGAACGTGAGAAAATGTGACGAGATGAAGCGGAGTCACTGTCAAAGTTGATTATTTTCCTACAGCAATTCGTACCACAACAATTTTCAATGATTGCAATTAACTACTTACTTTTTACCCATTTATAGTTACATTGAACATTGGGGGCTGTTTCAGGTCTGACTGTTAAAAACTGTGTGCTGACACTGGAGACTCCTTCCATAAACGTTAAATAAGCATCTTCTTTACTGAAAACGTCACCGGTGGGCGGGGGGGGGGGGGGGGGGGGGAAATGAAAGAAAGCAGAAAGGAATAAAGAAAGAAAGAAGAAATGCGTGAAGAAGAGAGAGTTTTAAGTTTAGAACAAAAAAAACCCAACAAAAGTAGTTTTTGCAAAAGTTTCTGCAACAGTTTGGAAAGAAGGAAGCAAGAAAGAAGAGATGAGTGAAGAATCAAAAAAAGAGAAAGAAAGAAAGAAAGAGACGAAGAAAGATATGAAGGAAAGAGGGGAGAGAGGAGGGATTGACACTATTATGTGGAGCGTCTGCCGTACAAGTCCCTGTGAACGAGCTGTTACTATAGCAACGATAACCGGTGCATTCATATAAACCTGTGATTTGTAGCTGCGCTACTGTCAGAGCTGCTGTTATAGAAAATTAATCAACACCTTCTGACCCAATCACAATCCAGAATTCAGTAGCGCTGTGTTTTAGACAGATTTTGCTACATTTAAATTTGAGTTTTTGTTTTTGTTTGTAGTTTATTAGTGAAAGTTTCCCTTGCACTCGTCGTGTCTTGCCTAAAAACCAGAGGAAGCCCGATTTATAATCGGTGTGTTGGGATTAAGCTGCAGCTCTGTGTGAAGTCATGGCTGTGAATCACCGGCAGTCCTGATCCTCTAATCTTCAAGGTTGTGCTTCAGCACATCGGTTCACCAACGCAGCACACAGGATGGAGGGCACACTTTGAAGCCTCGCTGGCGGAAATCGCCCCCTGTGTGGATCCTGGATCGGCCGATCCGGCCGAGCTAATGAGACCGATTTAAAGCTGTGAGAGGTAAAGCTGATCCTGAATCAGTGTTGTAGAGGTTCCCCGAGGCTTTGAAGCCTTTTAAGGGCAGCTGGAAATGGCCACTAGGGAGGGCTTGACCTTTAACTAACCTTGTTATTCATTCCGATCTTCAGATCCTCATCCAAATGACCCAGTTTACATCTTCACTACAACAAAAACATGCTTCACTTTTCTCGGTTGATGATTCTGATTATACAGATTGTTTTCTGTTTTCTAGGGACAGAGATTCTGTCAGTGCTTCTGTATAAAACTGATTCGAGGGTGGGGCTACGTATGAGCTCAGTCAGTGATGTCACTAAATAAGTACCACATCCAGGATTCAACGATGTGAAAACCTTTGGTGCTAGAACCTGTGTATTAAGCTGTGTACATAGCTTTGGTTGTGATGTTAACATTGGACACTGTAAAAAAAAAAATCAATGAGAATTTATTTGGTTCTTTGGAATATTGCTTTTAGCTCTACTAGTTCTTTGGTGTTTTATCTGGTGTATTTGTTGTTTAGTGTATTTGTTGTTTAGTGTATTATTTGGTGTATTGGTTCCTTGGTCTGTTGTTTGGTTTATTGTGTCTTTAGTATATTGTTTAGTGTATTGGTTCTTGATGTGTTGTTTGGTGTGTGTGGGTTCTTTGATGTTTAATGTATGGGTTCTTTGATGTTTGGTGTATGGCTTCTTTGATGTATGGTATATGGGTTCTTTGATATTTGGTGTATGGGTTATTTGATATTTGGTGTATGGGTTCTTGATGTGTTGTTTGGTGTATCGGTTCTTTGATGTTTGGTGTATGGGTTATTTGATGTTTGGTGTATGGGTTCTTGATGTGTTGTTTGGTGTATTGTTTGGTATACGGGTTCTTTGATGTTTTGTGTGTTGGTTCTTTGATGTGTTGTTTGTTTTATAGGTTGTTTGGTGTATTGGGTTCCTCAGCGTTTTTGGCGTATAACGTTGGTGGACAATATAATAACATCAATACCATCATAAGTCACACTATGATATGCTTTTCTTGGGTCCTGATGTAATTTCAGAACACAGACTGTAACCAGTAGATGGTTGGGTGTTAAAATCAGTTTATTTTTTGCATCCTTTAACATTGTCTTTTTTTTTAACTTGCAAACCTAACCAGCCATTGTTCTGTAACAGTGAGTAAGTCTGTATTCTTATTATACTTCTTATATTTGCTATTTTATATATCTTGTAAGGCTTCTCTATGTACTTTGTATCAGCCATCTGTCCAAAGTGAAAACCTGATGAATCAGAGAGTGAGAGAGAGGTGAAGTGTGCCTCACTCTCTGTTATAATCGTTAATTACTGTTGATGATTCACTTTCACACCTCCTGGTTGGGGAAAGTCATCTTGCACTTTATAATTTACACTAATGCAAGTTCTGGTAAACACCCAGAGCAATATCCTTACTTCCATGATAATAATAACTGTCCTGGGTTCTACATTGCAGGAGTTCCTTACCATAATTAACCCACAATTACTGCTTTTAAGAACAGCATCAACCTGCACGGTGCTCATCTGTGTGTACGAATTTAATGTGATGCAGCGGGACTCGTGCTGACGTACACTGTGTAAATTTGAATTAAAACACTTACATGTCTTTCTTTTTGACTTTTAAATAACTCTTGAAAGCAGCAGTATGATATTGTGAGGTGCTGCCGAGATGGCCTTTGTCATATCTAAGATGACGTATCGAGGCATATGAGATGGTGTATGGCATACAGTACCTTGCAAGGGGCCATGGGTAACGCTCAGTGTGATGCTACCAGCACCATGCTTCACCGTGAGCATGGTGTTCTCAGGGTGATAAGCCGTGTAGGGATTCCACCAAATGTAGAACTTGAGTTAATCTTTTTCCACATGTTCACTGAATCTCCAACTCCAAACAGGAAGGAAGCCTCGCCACGCTTTCACCACGTATGACGTCCCCGAGATGGCGTATGATGTACCCGGGATGGCGTATGATGTCCCCGAGATGGCGTATGATGCATGTATCTAAGATATGATGTATCTGAGATGGCATATGACGTATCTGAGATGGCGTATGACGCACCTGAGATGGCGTATGACGCATCTGAGATGGCGTATGACGTATCTGAGATGGCGTATGACGCACCTGAGATGGCGTATGACGCATCTGAGATGGCGTATGACGCACCTGAGATGGCGTATGACGCACCTGAGATGGCGTATGACGCATCTGAGATGGCGTATGACGTATCTGAGATGGCGTATGACGCATCTGAGATGGCGTATGACGTACCCGGGATGGCGTATGATGTATCTGAGATGGCGTATGACGTACCCGAGATGGCGTATGATGTATCTGAAATGGCGTATGATGAATATGCGATGGTTTTCCAGTTGTTTCCTACACTTAGGCAGTTAGTGTGATACAAAATGTTATCTCTGAATATACAGTATGTTTCGCATGGTGTAATAATTGACATGGCTGATGGAATTGTTATTGGTAGTATTTAAGTTGCAGCCTTTTTTTGTTCGCCCGACTTTCCACAGCTGTTACCTGGGATCAACCTTAGGCTTTGATATTGTGATGAATGACGTTAGACACATGCAGACATGTGAGGGAGAAGTGAAAACGCTAATCCACTCTGGTTAGGCAAGAAAAAAACACTACTGTAGTACAGCTTAGACACTGCTTCTCAAACAGAGCACACCCTGAAGCTCTTTGTCAGGGGGCAGCTTACACACACACACACACACACACACACACACACACACACACACACACATTTACACACTTTTCAGCTTGCAGCTAAGGTCTAACTTTGGGCTGCGCCCGGTCCATTTAGACGTTATAACCGATGGCCTTGCTGTTGAAAAGGAGACGGAGAGGTGAAAGGTGATGGAACATGAACAGTCGAGGTTGTTGTAAAAGGTTCACGTGTTTGCCTTCGCCTGACTTCCTCTGTATGCAAATGGCCTCCAGCGCAGCTCTGTAAGAATGCCTGTGAAGTCTTTGATGAAATGATGCAGAGCTCTGACCTTCATGTATGGTTACAGTGTTCTGTGTAGCATAAGAACACACCTGTGTTTGCTCAGCTTGCTTTTCCTCTCTCCCTCACACAAACGGCCTTCTCTCTCTCTCTCTCTCTCTCTCTCTCTCTCTCTCTCTCTCTCTCTCTCTCAGTAAATCCCTTTTCATATACCCAGCTATTAATTTGCAAAGATATTCGCCTCAACCTCTAATCCCTCTGTGTGCTCTGACGCCCGTCCTGAGACCACCTGAGTTCACAGAGTAGCTCTGGGTTTAGCGTCAGATCCCTGCTCTCTGCTAGTCACATTCATTGCATGAGTCCCTTATACACTCCGGATCCAACACATTCCTGACCATTAATGAGTGGATGGATGGATGAATGATCCCCATGTAGTCTGGTTACTACCTGGTACCTATATATACTTTGTATAGCAAACACCAAAATACACGCAAGGTAGCATAACCCTATAAAAGCAAATTTAGTCAAAAATCCACACCCTACTCTCTCCCCTTTTCTTCCAGATGTAATCGATCAATGAAGACGTGTTGGTTGTCAGCGGCTGTATGATTTTGAGATCCTTCGTTTCACACTGAAGACGACTGAGGGACTCGTACACGACTGTTACAAAAGGTGCAAACGTTCACTGATGCTCAAGAAGGCGACAGGACACATTAAGAGTCGGGGAGGGGGGGGTGTAAACTTTTGAACAGGATGATTGATGTAAATTGTTATGTTGTCTTCTGGGAAACGTAAATATCTTACGTAGGTTCTGAAGGGCGGTACTAAATGAAAACAGTAAGATCTTCAAACAAAATAATTTACACCAATCATCCTGTTCAAAAGTTTACACCCCCCCCACCCGGCTCTTGAGCATCAGTGAATGTTTGCACCTTTTGTAATAGTCGTGAGGACTCGGTTGTCCTCAGTGTGAAACGATGGATCTCAACATCATATACAGCCGTGGCCAAAAGTTTTGAGAATGACACAAATATTAATTTTCACAAAGTCTACTGCTTCAGTGTTTTTAGATCTTTTTGTCAGATGTTACTAACTGTTACTGAAGTATAATCACAAGCATTTCATAAGTGTCAATGGCTTTTATTGACAATTACATGAAGTTTATGCAAAGAGTCAATATTTGCAGTGTTGACCCTTCTTTTTCAAGACCTCTGCAATTCGACCTGGCATGCTGTCAATCAACTTCTGGGCCACATCCTGACTGATGGCAGCCCATTCTTGCATAATCAATGCTTGGAGTTTGTCAGAGTTTGTGGGTTTTTGTTTGTCCACCCGCCTCTTGAGGATTGACCACAAATTCTCAATGGGATTAAGGTCTGGGGAGTTTCCTGGCCATGGACCCAAAATGTCGATGTTTTGTTCCCCGAGCCACTTCGTTATCACTTTTGCCTTGTGGCAAGGTGCCCCATCATGCTGGAAAAGGCATTGTTCGTCACCAAACTGTTCTTGGATGGTTGGGAGAAGTTGCTCTCTGAGGATGTTTTTGTACCATTCTTTATTCATGGCTGTGTTCTTAGGCAAAATTGTGAGTGAGCCCACTCCCTTGGCTGAGAAGCAACCCCACACATGAGTGGTCTCAGGATGGTTTACTGTTGGCATGACACAGGACTGATGGTAGCACTCACCTTTTCTTCTCCGGACAAGCTTTTTTCCAGATGCCCCAAACAATCAGAAAGGGGATTCATCAGAGAAAATGACATTACCCCAGTCCTCAGCAGTCCAATCCCTGTACTTTTTGCAGAATAGCAGTCTGTCCCTGATGTTTTTCCTGGAGAGAAGTGGCTTCATTGCTGCCCTTCTTGACACCAGGCCATCCTCCAAAAGTCTTCGCCTTACTGTGTGTGCAGACGCACTCACACCTGCCTGCTGCCATTCCTGAGCAAGCTCTGCACTGGTGGTGCCCCGATCCCGCAGCTGAATCAACTCTAGGAGACGGTCCTGGCGCTTGCTGGACTTTCTTGGGCGCCCTGAAGCCTTCTTCACAACAGTTGAACCTCTCTCCTGGAAGGTCTTGATGATCCGATAAATGGTTGATTTAGGTGCAATCTTACTAGCAGCAATATCCTTGCCTGTGAATCCCTTTTTGTGCAAAGCAATGATGGCTGCACGTGTTTCCTTGCAGGTAACCATAGTTAACAGAGGAAGAACAATAATTTCAAGCACCACCCTCCTTTTAAAGCTTCCAGTCTGTTATTCTAACTCAATCAGCATGACAGAGTGATCTCCAGCCTTGTCCTCGTTAACACTCTCACCTGTGTTAACGAGAGAATCACTGACATGATGTCAGCTGGTCCTTTTGTGGAAGGGCTGAAATGCAGTGGACATGTTTTTTGGGATTAAGTTCATTTTCATGACAAAGAGGGACTTTGAAATTAATTGCAATTCATCTGATCACTCTTCATATCATTCTGGAGTATATGCAAATTGCCATCATAAAAACTGAGGCAGCAGACTTTGTAAAAATTAATATTTGTGTCAGTCTCAAAACTTTTGGCCATGGCTGTAGTCTGCTCGAAAGGGGTCAAATATGCAGAAGATGGTGGAAAAGTAAAGAATGTGCAGGACCTGGAGGATTTTTCTGAAGAACAGTGGGCGGTTTAATTGCTCAGGATAAACCATCACAAAACATAAACACAGTCGCTGATCATCCAGGTAACGACACACGGTGTTAAGAATCGAGCGTAATGTAAACTTTTGAACTGTACGTAACCTCTGTCTAGCTGGTAGAACTGGATCAGATGTTGTTGTGTTAGTAGATTAAATGTGTCATTGTGTTGTTAATGGAGATCGAAGACATTCCTCAGCGCTATGGGAACTTTCGTTTGATTGTCTTTCAGCAATATTTAATATCATCACAAAATATCATATTTTCCAGTCAATAAAAGAAATAAAAAGTCTACACACTACAAGACGTTGCGAGGTGGGGCCTCCATGGATCGGACTTGTTTCTCCAGCACACCCCACAGACGCTCGATCCGATTGAGATCTGGGGAATTTGGAGGCGGAGTCAACACCTTGATCTCTTTGTCACGTTCCTCAAACCATTCCTGAACAATTTTTGCAGTGTGTCAGGGCTCATTATCCTACTGAAAGAGGCCACTGCCATTAAGGAATATTGTTGCCATGAAGGGGTGTACTTGGTCTGTGACAATGTTTAGGTAGGTGGTACGTGTCAAAGTAACATTCACATGAATGCCAGGACCCAAGGTTTCTCAGCAGAACATTCCCCAGAGCATCACACTTCCTCCACCAGCTTGCCTTCATCAGTTGTCCTTCCTTGGACCATTTTTGGTAGGTACTAACCACTGCATACCGGGAACACCCCACAAGACCTGCCGTTTTGGAGATGCTCTGACCCAGTCGTCTAGCCATCACAATCTTTTGTCAAAGTCGCTCAGATCCTTACGCTTGCCCATTTTTCCTGCTTCCAACACATCAACTTCGAGAACTGACTGTTCACTTGCTGCGTAATATATCCCACCCCTCGACAGGTGCCACTGTAACGAGATACTCAATGTTATTCAGTGATTGGTGTATAATGCCGAATATATGAAAATGAATTCTTAACACTGTACCAGCGTTAATGCTTCCTAATCTATAAGAACAGTTTTTTTTTCTAAGGGATAGAGTGTGCTGTTGGAGGAAAATAATGACTGATGATTTAACTAACTAAATAACTTGAAGTTAATGATTTTCCGGTAGCAGCATGGCACGGAGTGTTTTATTTCACTTATACCACAGTGATTACTGAGGAAAAAAGTGTGTAACTACCTGATTACGAAACCACTGATTAAATTCAAGTGCATGAACGTTTAACAAACTCCTCACAAGTTCTCAGCAGCAGTTATGGGAAGGAAACTTGTATTTCTACAGCCGCTTCTGCTTCACAAAGCTGAAATTAGCTGTGGACGTAACACAGAGAGGTGTTAGACAGTAAACATCCAGTAAGAACACGCTGGAACATCAACTTCACTGAACTCTCTTGATGTGTGAGTGTGTGTTGAGCGGAGAACAGCTCTGGACCTTCAGGACTGAAACAGTGCAGTGTTCTTTTTAAAATTCACTTTATTATAACTGCTCTAGTGCTACAATGAGTTAATGAAGTAAACATAATATCATTCAACGTGTAAAACTGCTCAAATCGCTACGTTTTCGTTTTACACACTATCAGATACTATCATATGCATCTCAAAAAATTTGAATATCGTGGAAAAGTTCATTTTTTCCCGTAATTTAATTCAAAAAGTGGAACTTTCATATATTCTAGATTAATTACACATAAGGTGAAATATTTCAAGCCTTTTTTTTTTGTTTTAATCTTGATGATTACAGCTCATGGAAATGAGATACTGGAAAAATCCGGTATCTCAGAAATATTAGAATAAAGAATGTATAATACAGCGATGTGGACCTGAGAAGACTCTAATCAGCTAATTAACTCAAAACACCTTTTTACTCAGAACACCGTCGCTCAGTGGTCCAAAGTCCTCTTTTCAGATGAAAGTAAATGTTGCATTTCATTTGGAAATCAAGGTCCCAGAGTCTGGAGGAAGAGTGGAGAGGCACAGAATCCAAAGTTGCTTGAAGTCCAGTGTGAAGTTTCCACAGTCAGTGATGATTTGGGGTGCCATGTCATCTGCTGGTGTCGGTCCACTGTGTTTTCTCGAGTCGAGAGTCGATGCAGCGTCTACCAGGAGATTTTAGAGCACTTCATGCTTCTATCTGCTGACAAGCTTTATGGAGATGCTGATTTCCTTTTCCAGCAGGACTTGGCCCCTCCCACAGAGCCAAAACTACTAGTAACTGGTTTGCTGACCATGGTGTTACTGTGCTTGATCGGCCAGCCGACTCGCCTGACCTGAATTTATCAAGAGGAAGATGAGAGACACCAGACCCGACAATACAGACGAGCTGAAGGCCGCTATCAAAGCAACCTGGGCTTCCATAACACCTCAGCAGTGCCACAGGCTGATTGCCTCCATGCCACGCCGCATTGATGCAGTAATTCGTGCAAAAGGAGCCCCAACTGAGTATTGAGTGCATAAATTAACATACTTTTCAGAAGGTCGACATTTCTGTATTATAAATATTTCACTTTGTGTAATGAATCTAGAATATATGAAAGTTCCACTTTTTGAATTAAATTACAGCAAAAAAATTAACTTTTCCACGATATTCAAATTTTTTGAGATGCAACCAACACTTTATACAATAGTACAGACCACAGTTAAGGAAGTGCATATGGAAACTAGAACAGGTCTGAGTGGGCATGTCCTCAAGACAGTGATGGAAATGTGGGAGTGTCTTTAAGTCCATGTGTGGAAGTCTTCAAAAAGGAAGAAGGAAGGATGTATATCTATATGTAGATATAAAAACCTGCACACACTGTCATTCAGCATATAAGGTGCCTATGGACTTGTTCCAAACCACACAACCTATTATTTCACATATAAGGCACCTATGGATGAGTCCCAAACTGCACACCCTATTCTTTTGCCCATAAGGCGTCTATGGACATTCAACCTATTCACTATATAGGCCACAAAAACCCCATCATCATCAGTGCATCATGGGCGTGTCCCAAACCCACCGGGATTTGGGACCTGAGAGTAGACTTTGATTGATGTTTGGTGTTTGAATATTTCAGATCCTGATCCTCTCTATGACCTGAAATGGGACTGATCCACGGCCCGGTCCCAAATCGCACTGTGTTCACTTAAAATAAAAGTATTTTGTAGAGTAAATAGATCATAGTGAACGGTGTTGGGCCACACCTCATTCTTGAAGAACAGGAACCCCTTGATTCTTATTACACACTTCTTTCGGAGAAAAAGATAATATCTCAGAATTATTTGTTTAAAGATGCAAACCTGTATGTAGGGTTTTCCAAAGAACTGTTAAACTATAAGCCTGTGTGTGTGCGTGTGCGTGTGCATCACATAAACAGTTCATTGTGGGTGTGTCCCAAAACAAACATACCATACACTATATAGGCCACATAAATATCATCATCATCATCAAGATCAGCTGTTTCTGTATGATTTTCTTCACATCTTCTTGGTTTCATCCGACTGCTGATGCCAAAGAGCTTACAAAGCATACAGCTGCAATCAAAATTATTCAACCCCATTGCCATTTATTGTCAGAATTTACAGATGTTCAGCTGTTTGCAATGAACAAATCAAACAAAAGCAATTGCAGTATTTCAACACAATGAATGCTTCAAGTGGTTTCCCAAAAATGCAACTTATAATGACTTCTCCAGTCTCAAAATTATTCAACCCCCTGAATAGAATCCCTCACAACAGCACAAATATGCAAAACAGGAGTTGTCTCAAACACATCTGATGCAACTAATCAAGGGCCTCATTAGTTGCACCAGGTGTGCTTGAGCTGGAACACATGAAATACCTGAACTGGTTAGGGGCAGAAAATACATGAAATACCTGAACTGGCTAGGGGTTTGTTGAGTGTCACGTTTGACTGCATGTTAGAAATATGGCTAGGTCTAAAGTATGGTCCAGAAAGTTAAGAGAAGAGATCACCGCCCTTCACAAACAAGGAACAGGATTCACAAAGATAGCGAAGGCACTGAATGTTCCTAGAGACACTGTTGGAAGCATAGTTCACAAGTTCAAAGTTAAGGGAACAGTGGTTACACTACCTGGAAGAGGCAGAAAAAGGAAGCTATCAAAGGCTGCAACCAGATTTCTGAGAAGGCAGGTTGTGAAAACCCTCGAGTGACTGCAGAAGACCTGCAGCAAGATTTGGTGGCAAAAGGCACTGAGGTTTCAGTGAGCACAGTATGGCGCGTACTAAACGCAGAAGGTTTCCATGCCAGAACTCTAAGACGTGCACCACTACTGACCCAAAAGCACAAGAAAAGTCAGCTCCAGTATGCTCAAAATCATACAAATAAGCCACAGAAGTTTTGGGATTCTGTTCTGTGGAACTTTTTTGGCTCGATGGATCAGCGGTATGTCTGGAGGAAGAACAATGAAGCATACGCTGAAAAGAAAACTTCCCGCAGTCAAGCATGGTGGTGGCTCAGTGATGCTCTGGGGCTGCTTTGCATCCTCTGGCACTGGAAACCTGCAGCATGTGGAAGGTAAGACGGATTCAATGAAGTATCAGGAAATCCTAGGAGAAAACTTCATCCCGTCTGTGAGGAAGCTGAAGCTTGGTCGTCATTGTTGCAGAAGAAGTCCTGGAAGATTCTACAGGGCCATCACAGTCACCTGACATGAACCCCATAGAAAATCACTGGTGGGATTTGAAGAAGGCGGTTGCAGCACGCAAACCCAAGAATATTACTGAACTGAAGGCCATTGCTCATGAGGAATGGGCTAAGATTCCTCAGGAACGCTGCCAGAAGCTGGTGTCTGGCTATGCATCTCATTTGCAGCAGGTCATAACAGCAAAAGGGTGGTCTACTAAAGTACTAAAGATGCTTGCCATGAAGGGGTTGAATAATTTTGAGACTGGAGAAGTCATTATAAGTTGCATTTTCAGTTGGATTCATTGTGTTGAACTATTTCAATTGCTTCTGTTTGATTTGTTCATTGCAAGCAGCTGAAAGTTGACAAAAAAATTACCAGGGAGGCTGCCTGAGCAAAGAGACCTACAGCAACATTAAAGGAGCTGCAGGAATATCTGGCGAATACTGGTCACTCCCTGCATGTGACAACAATCTCTCATATTCTTCACATGGGCTATGGGGTAGTGTGGCTAGACATCCAAGTCACCTAGATCACCCCAAACCACATGGTAAAATGTGTTTTGATCTGATGAGACCAAAGTAGAACTTTTTGGGTTTAATTCTAAAAGATATGTTTGGCACACAAACAAGACAGCTTATCACCCAAAGGACACCATACACACGGTAAAGCATGGTGGTGGCAGCATCACGCTATGGAGCTGCTTCTCTTCAGCTGGGACTGGGGCTGAAGATGAAGAAAAATTTCACCTTCCAGCACGATAACGACCCAAAGCACAGTCCAAGTCAACAAAGGAACGGCTTCGGAAGAAGAAGATCAGCATTTTGGAACTGTGAGGGCTGTGTACAGGAGATCCCCTTGCTAACTTATACAACCCCAATTCCAAAAAAGTTGGGACGCTGTGTAAAATGTAAATAAAAACAGAATGCGATGATTTGCAAATCTCATAAACTCATATGTTATTCAAAATAGAACATTTGTGGAACAATTTCAGAATAATGTTCCTCAATGTAAAATTGCGAAGACTTTGAATATCTCATCATCTACAGTACATAATATCATCAAAAAATTCTGAGAACCTGGGACAAGGGTGAAAATCAATATTGCATGCCCATGATTTTTGGGCCCTCGGGCGGCACTGCATTAAAAACAGGTATGATTCTGTAATGGAAATCACTGCATGGGCTCAGAAACACCTCCAGAACTCATTGTCTGTGAACACAGTTCGCCATGCCATCCACAAATGCTGGTTAAAGCTCTATCACGCAAAGAAGAAGCCATATGTGAACATGATCCAGAAACGCCGCCGTCTTCTCTGGGCCAAAGCTCATTTAAAAATTCTTTTTGGAACCCATGGACACCGCATCCTCTGGACTAAAGAGGAGAGGGACCATCCGGCTTGTTATCAGCGCTCAGTTCAAAAACCTGCATCTCTGATGGTATGGAGGTGCATTAGTGCCTAAGGAATGGGCAGCTTGCACATCTGGAAAGGCACCATCAATGCTGATAGGTATATTCAGGTTTTAGAGCAACATATGCTTCCATCCAGATGACATCATTTTCAGGGAAGACCTAGCATATTTCAGGAAGACGAAAGTAAACTAAACCACATACTGCATCAAATACAACAGCATGGCTTCGTAGTAGAAGAGTCCGGGTGCTGAACTGGTCTGCCTGCAGTCCAGACCTTTCACCAATTGAAAACATTTGGTGCATCATGAAACGAAAAATACGACAAAGAAGACCCAGGACTGTTGAGCAGCTAGAATCCTGTATCAGACACGAATAGGACAACATTCCTCTCCCAACTCTTTGATATGTTTTCTATGTTCTATTATGAATAAAATATGGGTTTATGAGATTTGCAAATCATTCCATTCTGTTTTTATTTACATTATACACAGCGTCTCAACGTTTTTGGAATCGGGGTTGTAGATCTGGAGCATTGTTGCAACGAAGAGTGGAATAAAATGACCAAATGAAGACGTGCAAATTTGATAGACTCTTACCCAAACCACTTTCGCGAATCGAACTGTGTACACTGAAAATAAAAGTGTTCTGTAGATTAAATAGCTCGCAGTGAACATAGTTGGGCCGCACCTCATTCTTGAAGATCAGGAACCCTCTCGATTCTTATCACACTCTTCTTACGGAGAAAATTATAATATCTCAGAATGCTTTGTGTAAAGATGCAAGCATGTATTTAGGGTTTTCCAAGGAACTGATAAACTATGAGTGAGGAACCATGCACCCTATAAACTATATAGGCCATATATGGGCGTGTCCCAAACCACACGCTCTATTCACTATAAACACCATCACAAAGTCTTATCACACGCATCTTACTGAGATATTGAAAAAATCCTGGAATGCACAAACCTGTATTTAAGGGTTTCCAAGGAACTGTTACACAAAGTGACCATGTTTATGTGTGTGTGTGTGTGTGTGTGTGTGTGTGTGTTAGTTTCACGTGCATAACCCAGCTCCTGAGGTTCAGGGTGATGCTAAAACTATACACCCCTTCAGTTTGTTGTTCTTTCTTCATTCCACTCCAGACACACTGCGTCATCAGGACTGAAAATACACACACATTGTGTATGTCAGGGACGGCTGTTTGTTTGCGTGTCAACAAAGAGGCGGATATGCAGGAAAAGGAGGGAAAGAGAGGGAGGAAAAGCGATAGAGAGAGACGACGGGGTGTTGGGTCACTGAGGTCGTGTGTGTTTATGTGAACAGAACAGAAATAACCCTCCATTTTTATTCCTCATGTCGGCTTATTATTATTATTTATTATTATTCATAACGACATTTTGGTACAAAAAGTCTCTTCGCACAATAATCCACTTCCAATCCACTTATTATTGTTCTTCTTTCAGTTAATTAAGTAAAAAATTATTTTGAAGATTGTTTTTATTTTTTAATGCAAGGCTCATATTTTCCTGGCAGTTTATTCGGAAGCCTGTATATCGTGATACATATCATGTCGTTTATCGTAGAAATACCGTGATATACAGTATTTTTTGTCATATCACCCACAATCAGTGTTTCCAGAGGACATGTGCAGTAATTCTGATTGATTCGCACCTGATCTCTGTATAAACGCATCACAGAGATGGGCGTGGCACTCTTCGTGACACTCATCATGCAAACAATTCCACGCGCACTACACACACCTCGATTTCGTACACACGGATCGTTTAGATCTTTATTGTCGTAGGGGGCATGGCTGATCATTAGGAGGTCACATGACCATAACATGTTGGTACGCCGCATCAAAAGTAACTCACCTAAAACCCCCTGGAGTCGCCGCATCTCTGACACGTCCCTTTGTGCATCCATTATAACATCCGTCACGTGATTCACAGATTTTTCCTCATCGAAAATGCATAAGTAAAAAGAAAATTTGCTGATTGGTTCACAGAAAGTGCTGGGTAACCATGACCACAGAATATATTCTTTTCTACAAATAGAAAAGGTGCTGTAAATACTGAGGATCAGGATGACGTAGTGTGAGCATCACACGGCCGTGTGTTATACCTGGACGGTTGTTATTGTCTTGGTCAGAATTCATAGAATGGTGGGTGGAATTTCCAGCCTTATTGTGTGTGTGTGTGTGTGTGTGTGTGTGTGTGTGTGTGTGTGTGTGTGTGTGTTCGTTGGAAGGCAGATGGCAGATATGTTGATTGCATAACGAACACAAACGGTACTGAATAGAGTTGTAGCATTGACCCGTATCACACGAGCTTGACTCTCAGCTGCACCGCTCTTCAGTTCCCTGCAGTGTAGCGGTGTTAATGCATAACCAGATCATTAAAATAATTCGCATTTCGTTACTTAATTAACATTCGTATGCGCTATCTACACCCTGTATATGAAAGGCCAGCATGTAATAACTCATAACACACTCATAGCATATTATGGGCAAGCTATTCCATACTATAAAAGTAAAATAATAATAATAATAATAAGAAGAAGAAGAATGAAAATACAAAAATTAATAATATCGGCTGGTTATCAGGCCACTTGGTTTGGTAATGAGGCCACGCCTCCTTTCCTGACACCAACAGACACAGAGGCCACACCTCCTTCACAAAGACTGACAGACACAGAGGCCACACCTCCTTCACTAAGACAGACACAGAGGCCACGCCTCCTTCACAAAGACTGACAGACACAGAGGCCACAGCTCCTTCACAAAGACTGACAGACACAGTGGCCACACCTCCTTCACAAAGACTGACAGACACAGAGGCCACACCCCCTTCATTGAGACTGACAGACACAGAGGCCACACCTTCTGACCAATCACAATCCAGAATCCAACAGCGCTGTGTGTGTGTGTGTGTGTGTGTGTGTGTGTGTGGTATACCACTTTCATTCATATTTATTCACTCAGAAAGGCCTTGTGTGCTAGATAAACTTCTCTGTCTCTCTTTTTCTGTCTCTCTCTCCATCTGTCTGTCTTTATCTGTCTGTATCTCTCTCTCTCTCTCTCTCTCTCTCTATTCCTCTACAGAGTCTCTTTGTTCAGGTGTCATGGATGTTACTGACACTCTGCCTCAAAGGCAGACGGCTTGTGTGTGTGTCTGTATTTTGGTATCGATATTTCAGTGACCTGTAGAACACACACACACACACACACACACACACACACACACACACACACACAGCAAGCAGTAACAGTAGATGCACTGTGCTGAATTTTGCATAGTCACAGACTTGGCTGTGTGTCTATTATTCATGTAGAGTACACACTCACACACACACACACACACTCACACACACAGACTTTGTGTCCAATCTTGTCTTGTGTTCCTTTGCATGCATCCTAATACAGGGCGTGTTATCTGATTGGACAGGAAGGTGTGTGTGTGTGTGTGTGTGTGTGTGTGTGTGTGTGTGTGTGCGCATGATTAATATGTGTGTGTGCCCTAATTGGGAGCAGTCCCATTCCCTGCCAGCTGATTACACACTGCTATCACATCCGTCACTGAGCAGCAGTCACACACACACACACACACACACACACACACACACACACACACACACACGCGCGCGCACGCACGCACATGCACACGCACACACGCGCACACAGACACACACACACACACTTTGTTAGAAGCAGACAGCTTGATGTCCAGAACAACAATAGAAGGAAAATAAACAGCTCGACTCTCTCTAACACACACACACACACACACACACACACACACACACACACTCAAGGAATGTCTTTGTCACCTAAACCTGTTGGGATGCCTTTGTGTGAGAAGAAAAACCCACACACGCTTCACACACACACACACACACACACACACACACACACACACACACACACACACACACACACACACACACACTCACTCACAATGTCTTTGTCACTTGTCACCTAAACCTGTTGGGATGCCTTTGTGTGAGAAGCAAAAACCCACATACACACGTCACGCTTCACACACCACCAGTACACACACACACACACACACACACACACACACACACACATGATAATGTGTCTGATAGCATCATACCGGTCCACCCTTGTGTTTAGTAATCTTAGCATATGCAGGACTTACTGAATATCCTTCATCCATTACACAAACAAACACACACACACACACACACACACACACACACAAACACACACATTGAACTATAATATTTCTAGTTTATTATACTGTAGAACCCAGTGTGTGTGCCGGTGTGTGTGAAGGTGTGTGTGAAGGTGTGTGTGTGCGGGTGTGTGTGAAGGTGTGTGTGTGCGGGTGTGTGTGAAGGTGTGTGGGGGGAAGGAGGACTCGGGAGACATGCGGACTTTGACAGAGCTTCAGGCTCGCTTTATGTTTTTTATGCTTTGGCCTCACTCAACACTTTCTGAGCTCACACTCGTGTGTGTGTGTGTGTGTGTGTGTGTGTGTGTGTGTGTGTGTGTGTGTGTGTGTGTGTGTGTGTGTGTGTGTGTTATGTGTGACCTCTGTCACCTCACACACACAAAGTACACATAAGTAAACTTGGCATTGGTTCAACCCTCCACTTCTCCATCCGCAGCTTATGCTCGACCCCGCCCCTGATGCCACATATACATGTTTGAACCCATCCATTCCGCAAGTGATCAAAAATATTGGAACAACTGACTGACAGGTGTTTCTTGTTAACCAAGGTGTGTCCTGTTAGATTTATTGTTTAAACGATAAATAGCTTTGAACGTCTGCTCTTGGTTTGAGCCTTCAGTTTCAAATGTGAAGAACACATTTGACATTGAAAAGGATAAACCATCATTAAGACCAGAGAGCTGTCTATGGGAGAAAAGCAAGCCATTTTAAAGCTGAGAAAAGAGAGAAAATCAATCAGAGGCATTGCATAAACACTGGGAACAGCCAATACAACCATTTGGAATGTCCTGAAAAAGAAAGAAACCCCTGGTGTACTGAGCAACAGACACCAAATTTGTCAGCCAAGGAAAACAACAGCAGCTGATGACAGAAACATTGTGTGAGCTGTGAAGAAAAACCCAAAAACAACAGTCAGTGACATCACCAACAACCTCCACAGGGCAGGGGTGAAGGTATCACAATCCACCGTTTGAAGAAGACTTCGAGAGCAGAAATATAGAGGCCGTACCACAAGATACAAACCACTCCTCATCAGCAGTAAGAATCTGAAAGCCAGATTGGAATTCACAAAGAAATACAGAGATGAGCCACAAAAGTTCTGGAACCAAGATGAACCTCTACCAAAGTGATGGAAAGGCCAAAGTGTGGAGAAGGAAAGGATCTGTTCATGATCCAAAACATACGAGCTCATCTGTGAAACATGGTGGAGGTAGTGTCATGGCTTGGGCTTGCATGGCTGCTCCTGGAACAGCCTCACTAATCTTTATTGATGATGGAACTCATGATGGTGGCAGCAGAATGGATTCAGAAGTTTACAGGAACATGTTGTCTGACAATTTACAGAGAAATTCGTCCAAATGAATCAGGAGGAGCTTCATCATGCAGCAAGACAACGATCCAAAACACACTGCCGACTCAACAGAGGACTTCATCAGGGGGGAAAAGTGGAAGGTTTTAGACTGGCCAAGTCAATCACCAGACCTTAACCCAACTGAGCAGCATTTCACCTCCTGAAGACGAGACTGAAGGGAGGAACCCCCCCTCCCCCCCGAAATAAACAACAACTGAAAGAAGCTGTGGTAAAAACCTGGAAAAGCTTCACAAAAGAAGAAACCAACAGTTTGTTGATGTCACTGAGTCACAGGATTGATGCAGTTATTGCAAGCGAGGGATATGCAGCTAAATATTAAGTGTTATTTACTTTCATTTACTTCAAGACTTATCTGTTCCATTATTTTTGTTCACTTTTGGTCTGCCTCCAAAGGTGCCATGTTTTAAATTGTTTAACACGTCTAGATGTAAATATCAGGAAATGAAAGCTGAAATTCTGATCTGTCGTTCATCTTTTGATCTTTTGATGTCTTCAGTGTACAGTGAAAACAATAGAATTGGTCTTGCTGTTCCAATACTTTCAGAGGGGACTGTGTGTGTGTATATATATATATATATATATATGAACCTGTTTTTATTCTCCATTTTGTTAAAATGTCAGATAAGGGGTTGAAAATATAATCTTGTAAATATAATACTGTAAGAATATGATGATTTGACTTTCTCTCACGTGTGTGTGTGTGTGTGTGTGTGTGTGTGTGTGTGTGTGTGTGTGTGTGTGTAGGCTGAGTGATGAGAGACACCCTACAGTTACTGCTGATGGATACGTGGACAATCTGGCCTGCGCTGTGGACGCCATACTGGAACACCGCAGCGTTTAGAGACGTCCCTGATCTCAGACCTGCTGAGAGGAAATTTAAACTGCTGATTAACACCAATTACACTAATTATCACTAATTATCACTAATTATCTGAGTAAAATTATCGTTATAAACTATGTTCTCTTAAACGAGCTCAATCACGGTTACTTAGTAGAAGAATTTTTAAAAATGCATATTACACCAATTTAAATTATACCGGTTTAAAAGGATATTACACCGGTTTAAAGGTATATTACACCAATTTAAAGGTATATTACACAGATTTAAAGGTATATTACACCGGTTTAAAGGTATATTACACCGGTTTAAAGGTATATTACACAGATTTAAAGGTATATTACACCGGTTTAAAGGTATATTACACCAATTTAAAGGGATATTACACAGATTTAAAGGGATATTACACGAATTTAAAGGTATATTACACCGGTTTAAAAGTATATTACACGGTTTAAATTTATATTACACCGGTTTAAAGGGATATTACACCGGTTTAAATGTATATTACACCAGTTTAATGGTATATTACACTGATTTAAAGGGATATTACATGGTTTAAATTTATATTACACCGGTTTAAAGGGATATTACACCGGTTTAAAGGTATATTACACCAGTTTAATGGTATATTACACTGATTTAAAGGGATATTACATGGTTTAAATTTATATTACACCGGTTTAAAGGGATACTACACTGGTTTATTCCAAGTCTTCATACAGCATAATATAAAATATATGATGTATTTTTGCTAAATCGTCTACTGTGTCATCATGGTAATGTTAGCTAACGTTAGCTAGGTTTTCCAGTACAAGTTATGGTCGCTTGCTTTACTGTTGGTTTAATTAAATAGCTAAAATTAGTTTTAACCTGTGTGCTAATCTGGCTAGCTAGCGTTAGTGATAAAGACAGGGTGGTTGTTATGGTAACGAGACTGAAATCTGGTTCGTGTTAAATCTTAATGTGACACATCTGAGCTAGTTTACTAGCATTGACTAGCCAGCTTTGCATATTTGCATATTTTTTGCATATTCATAGTTTCTGTCCTTGTAGAGATGGTTTTAAGCCATTTTTAGTCATTTCTTGAGCAGTGAAAAGATTTTAAACTGTTTTTCCCACAGACTGGCCCAGTGTGTGTGTGTTTCAGTGGGAATGTAATGCAGCAGGGACTTTAACACTAAACACTATAAAGAATGTATGTTAAATGGACTGTACCATGTTGACATTTTGCTTCTCTGCTGCCAGATTAGATGTGAGAGAGAGAAGGAGAGAGAGAGAGACAGTAAACATATAGTTCACCACAGTGTTATGATTCTGCCTGGGGAGGTTTCCACAGCATGCTTGGTGAAAAAAAAAGAAAAGCCTACGTCTACTTTTTTCTTGTAAGGTCTTCACTTTCTTTCGGCTCTTGGGAGCACCTTCAGAAGCACTACGCTTTGGACCCATGATTACAGTCGATATCTTCTTGCACTTTAAAGATATAAAAAGACGAGAGAAACGCAGTATACGCAGTATACTGAGGTACAAAACAGGGAAGTGAGGCTGGCTGGTACCGAGACAAAGAGCGTGGTGCGTTCCCAAACAGAGTGCGTAGTGCACAGTTCTTCAGGGCATTTAAAGTTTTTACAAAATGTAACTTTTTATAATAAAAAATGTATATGTTTATGGTAGCAAATGATTAAATAGATTAATAATACGCTCAGCTCGTATGTAAGGAATAATACTCCGCATGTCATGCTGTTATAGTAAAATAATCAACCGATGAAGTTTGAACCCAGTTATCTAACTAGAACAGCACGCCCTGAAGTGTTTTATTCCTCTTACACCGCAGCAACAATTACACTTACTCAATTATTAAAGAACGAAACGGCATACTTTTTTTATCCGTTATCCGTGTGTGTGTGTGTGTGTGTGTGTGTGTGCGTGCTTTTTTCCAGTAATGGATCTTATCTCTAACGTCACACTGTTTACAGTCAACAGCGAATCCACATTAATACCTTTCCAACACAACACACCTGATACTGTTGGTTACACTAAGAACTAAATGAGAACACACAAACACACAAACACACACACACACACACACACATAACATGACACATCCACGCATACCCGACCCCACAACACACATGACACATGTCTTGCTAACCCTGCAGCTCCTGAATGCTTCCTGCCAAACAGGAAATGTGTGTGTGTGTTGGTGGAGACACACACACACACACACACACACACACCTGCGTTTGGGAGAGGCAGGTAACCTATAGCAACTCTGAGCAGCTGGGAAAACACTGAGCAGTGTTAGAGACACAGATCGTGTGTGTGTGTGTGTGTGTTTCCAGCTATATAGATCCATGGTTGTTAGAAGTCCAAGGCTGGTATGAAGAAACCCCATGCTGGACATTAGAAGCCCCAGTCTAGGTGAGAGAGGTCCCAGACTGAATGTAAAAATCCTCAGGATAGAGGAAACCCAAGGCTAGAAGCGAGAGGTCCCAAGCTGGACGTTATGGAGAAGAGAGGTTACATGTTGGTTGATAGAGGCCCAAAGATGGACATTTGAAGGCCCAGGCTGGATGTTACAGGGCAATAAAAGCCCCAGGCTAGATGGGAGAGGTCCCGGGCTGAACGGGAGAGGGTGCAGGCTGGACAAGAGCGGCCTCGGGCTGGATGAGGCCCTGGGTGGAGAAGTCCTGGGATGGACAGGAGAGATCTTAAAAAACCCAAAGCAAGAGGAGGACACAAGCTGGACGTTAGAAGTCTTAGTCTGGAAGGGATAAGCCCCATGATGGTTCTTAGAGGCCCAAGGCCGGATGTTAGAAGTCCCAAGTCCCAGGTTGGACAAGAGAGGTCTTGCGGTGGACAGAATAAACTGCAAGCTAGAGGGACAAAGTCCAAGGATAGAAGGGAAAAGTAACGGGCTAGATGTAAAACACCTCAGGCTAAAGGAGGCCCCGTTCAGGACAAAATAAGCCCTCGGATGGATGATAGAGGACCGAGGCTGGACTTTTAGTAGATCAGGGCCAGAGTGTGTGTATACCGAATAGAATTCCTCCTCCCTCACTCTCACTCTCCCACTCACTCTGTTTTTCTTTCTCCCATGTTTCTATTTCTCACTTCCTATCTCCCTTCCCCCTTTTGCTTCACTCTCTCAATCGCAGTGTTCTCTCTCTCTCTCTCTCTCTCTCTCAGTCAGTTTAAATTTTATTTGAATGTAATAAACTTTATTGGAGTTTCACAGAGCCTGTACTTCGTGACCGTACCTCTGTGTTTTCTTAGTAACTGCACTCAGATTCACTTGTAGAAAATTTACAACCCTAAAAGGTTCTCTGTTGAACCCTACATCACTATTTCCCTATCAGAATCATCACCATCATTTTTGGAAGCTAAGGACCTTTTAATTATCCAATGAACCCTTAAAGAACCTTTTTTATTTATTTTTTATTTTTTTATTAAATGAGTCCACTAAATACTGAGAAGCTAAATGTTAAACACCTGATGGGTTCTGATGGGCACTTGCCAGTTAATACACACAATTAGAAAAAATGTGTTCTTCAAGGGTTCTTTGGATAATTAAGGGATCTCAGCTTCCAAAACTGGGTTCTACCTAACACCTTTTCTGTCTCTTATTGGTTCTACATAGAACATTAAGGGGTTCCCTCAGAAGGACACACAGAAGAACCTGAAGAACCCGCTACAGTTGTACTGTCCTTTTAGGTTGAGATGTTTTCTTCAGTGTTAGAATTTAAGAGATTCCTCTGATGCAAAACTGTGTTATTGTGTGTTTTCATGTGTGTGAGTGTTAGTGTGTTTTAGTTCTCACCCCTATCTCCCTCTCTCTTCATATCTCTCGGGTGATGTCAGATTTCTCTCTGTAAAGTAACTCCATTCAGATCATGAGTTCACAACCTTTAACTCTACTATCGGTCATTCAGTGGGACAACTTAAGTGCAACGCACACACACACACACACACACACACACACACACACACACACACACACACACCACTCAGCTGTGTACAGTATGTGTGTTTTATACAGTCACTAATAGACACTGTGGTCATCAAATACATCTGTGGTCAAACTTTTACAGGACATAACTGTGAGAGAATACAGCAGAGCACAGGCTAGAGAAAGCCCCAGGGTAGACAGGAGAGATGAAGCGGTCCCAGGATGGACATTAGAAGGCTCAGGCTATACAGAAGAAGTCCCAGGCTAGAGAAAAGAGCCTGCTGAATGGACAGAAGAAATCCAAAGATGAATTAAAAAAAAATGAACCCAAAGGCTGGTCAAAAGAAGCCCCAGGCTGGATAGTTAAGTGGAGGCCCCAGACTGAACAAAAGTGGCCCCAGGATGGACCAAAAATACTCCAGGTTATATGAATGAGGCCCCAGGACAGATGGATCCCTGGACAGATCCCTGGACAGATGAAGCCCTATTCTGGCTAGTGGCATGAAGGCCCCAAGATGGACTTTAAAAGTCCCCAGCTGGACAAAAGGAGCCCTACACTGGAAAAAAGAAGTCCCAGGCTGGACAGAACAGGCTCCAGGAAGGATAGAAGAAGCCCCAGGCTAGACAGAACAGGCTCCAGTCTGGTTAGTGGTTTGGATGCCACAAACTGAACATAAGAGGCCTCAGAATGTACAGAAAAGAAGTCCTAATCTGGACATAAGAAGCCCCAGACTAGTCAGTGGAATGGAGGCTGTATGCAGAACAAAAGAGTTCCCATGATGGATAGAAGAAGACTGGAAGGAAGAACACCCACAGGTTGGCCAGTGGAGTGGAAGCCCAAGGCTGAACAAAAGACCCCCATAGCATGGACAGGAAAAGACCCCAAGCTGGAAAGAAGAAGGAAAACCCTGACTGGTAAGAAGAGGCCACAGTCTGACTAGTGTAGTGGAAGCCCCAGGATGGACAGAAAATAATCCATGCTATAAGATCTACATCCCAGGCTGAAAGGCTCCAGGATGGGCAGAAAAGACTCTAGGGTGGACGTTAGATATGTCAAGCTGGACAAGAAGAAGCTCTCAGGCTGGACAGCAGATGGCCCCAGGCTGGATAGGAGAAGCCCTAAGTTGAACAGGAGAAGACCCCGCTAACATGGACAGAAAATACCCCAGGCTGGACAGAAAATACCCCAGGCTGGACAGAAAAGCCCCAGGTGTTAAACATTGAAACTGAAATTAGAAAAACATGCAAAGGAAAATGCTATACAAGCAACAAGAAATCTGAAGAAATTCTTAACTATGTCTCTTAACTTTTATACGATTCTGTCAGCTATCTACGGCAGTAATATGTATCTATGTTTCCTCCAGCTGTAATTTTCATTTTTGATTCTGATTCATTACGATCCCCGAGCCTGGGAAAGAACTTTGTGTCTCCGTTTTCATTCGGAAAATCAAAGTTACTTTCATACTGCTGTAAAAGTCAAGCAGATGGTGCGTGGGCGATGAGGCAGAACATCAGTACGGTAGTGAGCGCTGCAGGAAGGTTAAACGCAGTCGCAGTAAGCGTAGTCGTAACCCTGAGACAATAACGCAGCTCTGTTCTGGTCTGAATGTCGCAGTGTTTGACGCAGCGCTGAAAATGCTACATTATCATTTCAGCCATGCTACAGACCGACATGACACGACCACACGCCCACCACACAGACCTCCGGCATAGAGGAAAGCAGTGTGTGTGTGTGTGTGTGTGTGTGTGTGTGTGTGAAAGGGAGAGATAGACACATATAAAGGGTGTCAGGTTACACCCCCCGAGAGCACTTGTTCTCCACAGTGTTCCCCAAATTGCAGCACTTAAAGGACTAACAGTCTCACAGTTTAACACTCTACATTCTTACATTTGCTTCTTGCTACAATGCTAATACCCTACCTAGCAAGTAATAAAACACAAACTCTTTTCCAAAAATACAGTGATGATAAAAAGAAAGTACACCCTCTTTCAATTCTATGGTTTTGTTTATCCAGACCTAATAAAACGTCAACTGGTCCTCATCCAGCCCTAAACATAGTAAATCTAACATGAGAATCTCAGAGGGGTGGATGGACAACCTGAAAACCTAATACCTCCACCAAGCACAAATATGGTAAATGGTCTGCACTTATATAGCCCCTTTTAACTGTAGCAGTTCTATAAAGTGCTTTACGCTCTTTCTCATTCACACACACACACTCACACATGCAAGGCACTAGCCTGCCATCGGGAGCAACTTGGGGTTCAGTGTCTTGCCCAAGGACACTTTGTCATGTGGAGTCGTGGGCTGGGGGTTGAACCCTGCGACTGTTGGACAACCCGCTCTAACACCTGAGCCACAGCCGCCCCAGTATCAGCCCATATTGTGTAAGCTATGTGCAAAAAATATAACTACAGCCTCACTGCTTCCACATCGATTAATGAGATCATTTGCAGCCAGGAGCAATGATCTCAGAGTTCCTCCATACCAGTCTGGGAAGGGTTCTCAAGTTCAAATCCGTCACTCTGCAGTGAGAGGGATTCTTAAGAAATGGAAAACGTCCAAGAATGCTTCCCCAGGAGTCTTTCCCAAGAGTGGACGTCCCAGCAAATTCATGTCAAGATCAAACCATTTATGAGCAGAGAAATTTCAAAGAACCCAAGAGGGATCTCCAGGCTTCAGTTAAGATAGTAAATGTTGACGTTTGAGTATGGCTTTTATGGAACGGTCGCCAGGAGAAAGCCTGCAGTGGTACATCTGAAGAAACCTCAACTTTTCTTGGACAATATCCTTTGGACACATGAGACAAAAGTGGAGATGTTTGGTCATCATGCACAGCGCCATATTTAGTGAAAGCAAAACACGGCATATCACCGCAAACACTTCATGCCCACTGTCAAGCAGTGTGGTGCAGGGGTGATGATTTGCAGCCACAGGTCCGGGGCATCTTACGGTCATTGTGGCAACCATGAACTCTGTTATACCAAAGCACTCTGTAGGAAAATATCAGCCAACTGTTCAGCAGATAAAAGTACAGCTTAATGGCTGTATGGGCTGTGGATGGCTGTGCACAAGTGAAACCAAAAGCTGAAGGTCTGGTTGAAAAATCCTGAGGTTGGATGGCTGGATGGAACAAGCTCCAGGCTGGATGTCAGTATCAACGAACCTCAGGCAGGACGGCTGGATGGAAGAAGCCTCAGGATGGACCTGTGGCTCAAACAAGCCCCAAGCGGGATGGCTGGTCCAATAAAGGCCCAGGCAGGGTGTCTGAATGGTCGACGCCCCAGAATGGACATCTGAATGGAAGAAGCCCCAGACCTGACAGAGGAAGCATCAAGCTGGACATTAGAAACCTCAGACTGTACAGAGGAATTGACTGAAAGGACCCAAGGCTGGACATTAGAAGCCCCAGGCTTGATGGACTGGCTAGAGGGATATGGCCCAAGACTGGATGGGAGATATCCCAGTCTGGATAGGAGCGACACTAGACTGGAAGCAAGCCTTCAGCTAGATGGTAGAAGCAAGCCTTCAGCTAGACGCTAGAAGCCCCAGGCTGGATATTAGAAGCCCCAGGCTTGATGGAATGGCTAGAGGAAAATGGCCCAAGACTGGATGGGACACGTCCCAGGCTGGATAGGAGAGGCACTAGACTGGATGAAGGAAGTCTTCAGCTAGCTGTCAGAAGCCCCAGGCTGGACATTGGAAGCCCCAGGCTGGACATTGGAAGCCCCAGGCTGGATATTAGAAGCTCCAGACTGGATGAAAGAGGCCCCCAGTTGGACATCAAAAGCTCCAGGCTGGACATCGGAAGCCCCAGGCTGGACATTAGAAGCTCCAGACTGGATGGAAGAGGCCCCCAGTTGGACATCAAAAGCTCCAGGCTGGACATTAGAAGCCTCAGCCTGGATATTAGATTCGTCAGCCTGGACAGAGGAGGCCCCAGACTGGAGGAAGCCGCAGATTGGACATCAGAAGCCCCAGGCTAGCTAGGTATGATCTACTAGCTGCTGTTGAGACATGATGTTAATGTAAGCTAATCCACAGGCTAATTTTAGCACAGCACTGTGTTTAGGTAGCTAGCCTAGCCAGTGCTGCCAAACTGTTATGCTTAATTGTAAGCATTGTTAAGTAGAATTTCATGCTAAAGAAGAAGAAAAAAATGATTGGCTGAACAAATCTGGCTTAAGCTCCGCCCCTTGTTCACAGAGGATCTGTAACTCGGACACCCGCCTCTTGAATGCAGCTCAGGGAAGGTTAATAATAAGATTGTTCATTCTGAATATCGCAGTATATCAGATGTCCGATTATCGGTGCACACCGGTCAGATCTGTCAGGGACTCGGACCAGGAAGTACAAACTCCTGCAGGTTTTAAGGCAAAAAACCTTTCATAAAGTATTCAGTTTTCTGCAAACACGCAGTGTAAACAGGCTGTGAGACCACGGAGGGTCTGTTCACTTCCTAAACACACACACACACTCACACACACACACACACACACACACTCGCACACACACACGCACTGTGGAGTGTATAGAGCTGCTGAAGAGTTTAGAGGCCTGTTTGCATATTTGCTCCTGCTGACCGAGTTCACCGGCTTTATAAAGACTCTTTGTGCTGAGTGAGAGTGTGTGCGCGAGTGTGTGTGTGTGCGCGAGTGTGTGGGAGCAGCCATGTTGTCTAGGAACTGGGCAGCACATAAGAAAGATCTCAGTGGGTCAAGTTACTTTGGAATCCTTGAGCGAGCACAAAGGGAGGTCCTCCATACCAACACACACACACACACAAACTTCTCTCCCTTAACCTAGCGCCCAAGGACACACACACACACACACACACACACTGTGTGTAAGAATTCAAGCATTATGGCTGCAGCTCCACTTCATCACACCGCCCCGTCGCTGATTATTTTCTCGTAACAACACGACACGGAGTGTTTTATTCCTTACTTAAGATGTTTTCCGTCACGTCATTTGTATTAAATCCGTATCTATAGCGTCTCTCAATTTAAAAAAATAAATAAATGAAAGCTAACTCGGCGGCGTAGTGATTATATTCGCTCCGTGTTAAATAGACCGTCGAGTTTAACAGATCACCGGCGTATCTTGGCGACACCGTGACGTATCAAACCGTGTCCTCGCACTGCGTCCTAAAGCAAGAGAGCAAGGTATCAAACCAGCTGCCGCCTTTTTATTACAGACAAATATACAGCTGACGTTTTGTCCAAGTCCTGAACCACACTACAGGAAAATCAGTGTCCGGGTTTCAGGCTGGTCGTGAACAATTAGCGTGGAGCGTGAAAGCGTGTAGTGTCCGATCTTAACCTCTCAGAATCCAAACACGGTCCAGTCACGAACTTCACGACTTTAAAAATCATCGCTATTAATGAAAACATTCACGTTCAATATTTACGACCCAACGCGCAGCTGCCCGGTGTGAAACCGCGGCCTTGATTTCTCCGATAACCAATCAGAACCAAGCGGAGATATCGTCCGCCATGTTTGTCTTTTCTTTGCTCATGGGAAATCCCAGATTCGTTTGATTCTGGAAAAGAAATCTTCTACATACTAATATGCGTGTACAAAGAGAAAAATCCACCCTGAATGACCGACATATTAATCTTTAAAAGTAACGTGATCAACTTTATTTTATTTTTTACGTCGTTCATCGACATGCTAACAGTTTCCTGCCGTTCGGTTACTTCCTGATAAAAGCGCAGTGGGATCCAGGACACATCCGTGACCGAGTCGGATGTTTCCGAGTAGGAAAGACACGTTCGAACTCGTAATTCCTACTTCGGGAGTTACGGCTCCTCAGAGTTGCGATCCCGTGAAAATGGCGGCGCTCATAGTGCAAAGCAAGAACGAGAAATAACAGACTGATTTAAGGTTTTTAAGCCGTCTTAAATATCAGGATCTCAAAATACCGGGTGACACGCTGATCATAGAAATGTTCATCCGATTTTCTGTAAGATTTCTTGATCAAACGGCTCTTCCGTGTAAATTTCAGCGCTATTACGAATAAATTAAGCAGTAACCCAACAGCCCTTTAATCCCAGACTGTTTTTAGATAATCGGTCCCTACGGGATTCCGCGATTTTCAAGCAAACGCCACAATATTCGGAGGAGCTTTTTTTTTTTTTTTTCCCAATTTTTCAAAATTACCGCGGGCCGTGACGCGTCATGTGACGTCATCACGACACGCGTTCGGCCGAATCCCTCTTTGAATCACGTGCGAGTACAGCTGAAAGGTCTCGTTTACTGACGAACATCAAGTCTGCAAAAAAAATAATAAAAGTACAAAAAAAAACGCTCCAAGTTGCATCGCAAATTTTGAAAAAAGCCGCAGCAAAATCGTGCATTTCTGGCCACAAATTCTGACAAATTTCTTTCAACACTCACACTCACACAAAATGGCTGCATCACAGTGTGTTAAGCAGCTGAGAAAACCTGTTTGGAAACCTGACGTCCGGTCCGGGAAGCTTGTTTGTGTTTGGATTGGTCAGACACTACAATCAACAGGCCACCATAGATCCTGGGGGGGGGGCGGAGCTTCGTGAACATGGGTGGGAATGGTTTGGTAAAGGGGTTGGGTCATCAAGGAGTTAAAAAATAAAAAATAAATAAATAAATCATTCAAATGTTGACTCCCCTTACATAACCGTTAGAGACGTAATGTTACCTATCACACCTTTAACACATCAGACGGCCGGGTTTGCGTGAGAAGTCCGAAAATGTTCCGAACGCAGCGTTAGCCCTCGCTTCATTTCTACCTAAACGGAGTGCTGCAGCGGCGCTTTAGTCCTTTTATTCACTTGTCGTCCTGTAGATCGTTAACTAGCTGAGCCGAACAACAAATGTTCAGTATTAACCTTTCACTGTTTACACTGTTTCTGGGCGGAGTTGAACTTTATGGGCCGCTCTTGTACCTTTAATTAGCTTTTAGAGTAATGTTTTAAAAAGGTACACTTCCTGAACCATTCCAGGTAAAAGATACACGCTAAGGGTACCGCTAGAGTGAAAAGGACGGGTACAGTTTAGTACCTTTTTGACGTATAGGCAGGTCTGATGAGTGAAGAAATGATCGGGATCATAAACCTGTTAAACTCATACTTACTGTATATCTCACATTCTCCAGGCATCAGAAACCACGCCCACTCTGTACTATGGGAATTATTGGACTGAATAATGTTTACACACACACACACACACACGTCTGCAGCCAGTTTACAAACACACTTTAAACGTTGTTTATTCATATAGAAATAAGTACATTTTACGTTACACTTCGTAAAAAGAGGAATTAAACTCTATTAGCTTGAAATTATATCATTTAACGGTTATTAAAACCTGAAACCCTTTCCAAGCTTTTCACTGTGTGTGAGGTGTGTGTGTGTGTGTGTGTGTGTGTGTGTGAGAGAAGTGTGTGTGTGTGTGTGAGGTGTGCGTAATGTGTGCATGTTCTATGCCAGTGCAAGTTCAACAGTAAGTGCCCGCTTTTACGGCAGTCGTCTCTCAGAACCTTCTTCTGCTTTCCTTTCCGTCCTTCTTCGTGATGTCGTGTACTTTCGGATGAACGGAGCAGAAAAAAAAGAAAGAAAGAAAGAAAGAAAAAAAAAAACAAAAAACTAATACATCCTTAAAAATATAGATTTATATTTTCGCTCCGTTCACTCCTCATTCAGCACAGACAGGCAGGTCGGACTCTGAGAACGTACGCCGTCGTTTCATACTTCCTTTACAGAAGAAGAAGAAGAAAAAGCTACAATATCTGCAACAGAGCGTGAGCAGAACCCCCGATATCCCAGAATCCACTCTGTTTTTTTTTTTTGTTTGTTTTGTTTTTTTTTTAAATTCCGAGATACAACCTGAGTCGTCCTAACGTCCCACAATTTGTGAGCGTCCGTTTCTCCTGAGTCCCATTTCATCCCCCACTATCAGCTCCCTCCCTGCTCCGAGTAGCACGAGAACCGGGCGTGGCGAGGACGTACAGCCGTCCCCTGGGTCTCAATTTCTCTCGATCTGCTCGATATCGAGTTCTCCGCCCAACACGTCCCTCCACAGCTCTCGCTCCTTCCCACCGGTCCAGTCGCCGTCCGATTCGACGATGACGGACGAGTCGTCTTCTTTAGGGCTGAGAGGATACGCGTTCTCGCTCTGGTGGACGGGGCTGCCGAAAGAGGGCGGGGTCTGGCTTGATTGACACCAGTCGTCGCTGTTAAAGCGAGGGCAACTGAGGCTCTGGAAATTCTGTTTCTGTCGGAGGGAAAAAAACAACAACAAAAAAACGATATCAGTTTAACATCACGTATCAGTACGATCACCATAATTACAAAAGAGCTGTAATTGAACCGGAACAAACCATTTCTGAATGGAAAGGGGGGGGGGGGGGGGGGAGAGATTGGGGTCTACAAAACTAAAAAACACCACATACATCTAGTAATGAAAGTACTAGATCGCTACGAGTTAACGCGTCAAATTCGCTTAATTCTGAGCGCACAAAATTTTGCCTACGACTTCGCATATAATCTCGCGTAGGAATTCCGATCTTTGTGGAGTGGTACGGTCCAAGAAAAGGTTTGCCTAGCGTTCAAACTTAAAAAAAAGAAACGGGTTACTGCATCATAAAAGGTGACAGCCAATCAGGAGTCAGTATGCAAATGAAAGCCATATAAATAAAACACGGGTTAACCCGGAAACGAGGGCGGGGCATGTAAGGGTCGGGAGTGTTTTTTTTTTTTTTTAATTAGCATATTCATAATCTGGAATCTCTTTCTGAACTTTGATGTCAAGCAGCTTATTATTCGATATAGAAGTCTTCAAAGCAGGTTATTTGTTTACAAAATCGTTAAAAGTCAAGACGGTCACCGCGATAGAACAAATATATTGTCGATAACGCGATTAAAAAAAAAAAAAAAAAAAAAAAAAAAGACACGATTTAACTAAAACCTTTACAACAATGTTTTCGCTCTCGCACGTCTGTTACAGCGCCCAGGACAGACAGGAAGAGCCCGTTCGCCGAGCTCTACAGGTTTTCCGCTTCTGTTCCGCCTGAACGCTTTTATCCGGTTAAACATGGCGTAGATTCATTAAGTAGATGTTTTGAAAGGGATGGTGCTGTGAAAGATGATTTACACCATTTCTCCATCAGCGTCAACACGTTCCGTATCTGATGTTCATGCTCGTTTGTGTACTGTACATTTATACTCAACAGCACGATAAATCTGCGTTAGGCCACGCCTCCTACGCAAGCGATGCTACTCATATATGTATATGATGATTATGATGATGATGTAATATAGATATTGTGACAAAATAACTTTTCACTTTTCTGAGACAGCACAGATATCATTATATTCCTTTTATAACACAAGTATATATACTTGTGTAGTAGACTGTATAGTAGACGGACACACTGCTCACGCCATGACGCACTGGCGAAGTGAGCGGCGGGGGACCAGCGCGCGTTTTTAATGACCACGCTCGCTGGTACTGCTCGAGTCGGCTCTCGTCGCGGCCGATGTTAAAGATTACGCGGCGCAACCGAAAAGGGTTCACTCTATCGTCCTGTTCGGATCCCAGAAACGCCACCGTGGGCGGGACCAAGACGGCAAAACTGGCCGCGCTGTCTGGGTGGGAGGGGCAAACTCTCTCTCCCCAAGTGAGCTCATGATGATAATGATATCATGCGACTTGTCCAAGGAACTGGATCCAAACCGACAAAACCGAACCTCGAGAGGTTTTTGACTGTCTTACAAACGTTAACGTTTACCCTGCGAGCCACGCCCATCCTGTCTGTGCTAGTCCATGAGTCAGATCAGCATAGTTCATTTATTCGTAGTGATGTGAGGAAGAGGAAACTGACGACAAGCCACCATCCTGCAACTTCACCACCGTGTACACCACCTACACCGGGGGGAAACCCTGGTTACGGGTATCGGGTTGACTGAACGAGACTTTAAATGCCCAAAACGAGGCGAAGTAAAAACTAAACTAACACGTCGGTCAGAGTCACAGGGAGAGGATGTGAGATTAGGTGAGAACACCTACAGTGTTGCTTTCAGGCATCCTGTCTCTCTCTCTCTCTCTCTCTCTCTCCCACACACACCACACACAGAGTACTAGCTGTGGTCAAGCTTCGTTGCTTCAGAGACAGAATATTTGGTTTGTAAATCAGGCCATGTTTCACCTCCACCACTCTGTCCCTCACACACAGAGGACACACACACACACACACACACACACACACTTTCACTGTGTGTAACGAATGAGGCAGAGAGAGAAAGCAACAGCTGGAACGACGGGACAGCTGCAATCATAGAAGTGTCGCTTTATACTCATTCATTAGCAGGCTCCTCCGAATTTGCATATTCGTGCATATTCATAAGTATTTTAATTAGTGTTAGTTATTATTAGTAATTATTTAAAGCGACAGGTTCGTGTTGAGAGGAACTCGCGAATTTTAGCTCTCGACTTAATCGCTGAAACCGTTTTTAAGAAGAACTCCCAAACCTCAGATGGTTCCGAGCCGTCTCGACAGATCGGTCTGACGTTTACGTTACACTTAATCCCACGTTTTCGGTGTGGGCGTTTCTAGCAAGCTAGCTACAACGAACCGAGCAGTAGGTTACATCTATACGCGTCACAAAGGGCTCGCACCCTTCCCCTTTTCCGATCGCCCTGCTCACCAGCAGCTAAACACAGTGTCACGGTACTCTACACACAGAAACCCAACCGTGTCCTGACTAATCTTATAACAGACTTGATTCGTTTGTTTATACTGATTGAAAACGTCCGATAAGTCCGATTTCCATTCCGCGGGCACAATGGAACGTCGGTGTAACCGCGAGAAAGGCTTTTAACGTGCTTTACAAATGAACTTCGCCTGAAAACCGGACGTTTCGTGACGAACAGACGGAGACGTAGACGTTTATTCTCAGTTTCGAGCTCAAAACGGATGCGTCTCAGGGCAGAGGTGTGGATCGAGACAAAAGAAGTCATACAGACGTCAGACACGAAGGACAAATAAAGTCTGCGTTCATTAAAATGGGAACGTTCAGGCCGCTCACACGTCTTTGTGCGTCATTTATTTGTTATATTCAGTAATGCAGTGGTGCGATCAGTAATAAGAAACGCAGGATTGGTCCATGGTGCAAGATGAAAGCAGTAACATGACGCGCTAGTGTGGAACGAAACTTAACCACTTCACGTTCTTATTTACAGACGAAAAATAAATAATATAAGGACGTTAAAATGTAACTGTTGTCGCCATTCGGTCATGTCAGTCGCTTATACGGACCTCAGTAAGCAAGAACTTTTACTACTGGACTTTCACATCATTTAAAAAATTTGTTTTGACTAGTTTGAGATTAGATCGCTGTAATAAAATAATAACATTCTCAACTTAAGAACCAAAAACAGCAACACCGACTTTTCTTATCTTCTTTCTTTCTTTCTCTTCTCTGGATCTTTCAGGATGAACATCAGCACTCCGGGTTGAGGAACATTCCTGCACTGACTGATCAGCCACAGGTCGAGTTCACGTATAAACTAGAAAACCGTTTGGTGACCTTTTGCCTTTTAATACACGCTCAGGAGATTTGTGTCAATTTCTGAAGTGAAACCAGATGTAGAAACCGGTTTAGCCGTCTGTGTGAATGCAAACACCACTTGCGTCATTAATAGTTTTGGATGACAAGTTTAGAACAATGCAAAGCGTGAGGAGCGACCGTGTGTGTGTGTGTGTGTGTGTGTGTGTGTGTGTGTGTGTGTGTGTGTGATCTTGAAAATCTATATTTAAGGCCTTTAACACTGACACGTGTTCTTCGTTTCAGCTAAAAACAGGAAAAGTATGTCATAAACTGTTTCATCAACCGCCTCAAGAATAACGTGAAGAGAGAGAGAAAGAGAAAGAGAGAGAGAGAGAGAGAGAGAGAGAGAGATATAAGAGGTCACAGGCTCTATGATGGATCTGCATATTTGTGAGGAAGGTACCTGGATACACACATCAGCAAACTGGGACTGAATATTTCCAATCCATCACAAACTGTGTTTGCTAAACCGATCCTCCCTCTAGTCCTGTATATTTACACGCTAATTACCACCACGGAAACCACCGCTGTACCTCATACACTTACACTGATCAGCCCCGCCCACTCTGTCAAACGTAATACGATGCAACATAAACGCAAGAGACGATTTAAAAAACGGAAAACGAAAGACTAATCCGATGAGATACGAACGAGAAGATGGCGAGCGGAGAGATAGATCTGATAGGAGTCGGGTATATCGGCGATGTTTTCCTGCATGGTTAGTCCTAGCTGTAGAATAGCACTCGATCCAGCACAACTTGCTATTTTGCGTGGTTTTTAAAAAAAAATAATAATAATTTATATTGTGTGCACTCATGAAATTTGAGTGGCTAAATTCATCGATTCAAATTTAAAAAAAACAAAAAAAAAACAGTCGTAATTGTCGTAGTCGTAAAGGTACAGTATAAAAAGTTGTAGTATTTTGAGAGGAATAGTCATATTACAAGAAAACAAGTTGCAATACTTCAAGAAAAAAAGTTATGTCTGATATTAAGAATTAATATTAACATTCGCAATACTTTGAGGGAAAAAAAAAGCTATAATGTACAGTACTGTGCAAAAGTTTTAGGAGCATGCAAAGAAATGCTGTAGAGTAAAGATGCCTTCAAAATAATGAGATTAAATGTTTCTATGTAAAGAGCAGTAAACTGTAGTAAACGAAACAAAGTCAATATCTGGTGTGATAAAAAAAATAAAAATAGTAGTCTCCGGTACAATGTGTGCAGTTTTATAAGGAAATGAGCTGGTAAGTTTTATTGAGCATCTTGCAGAACCAGACACAGTTCTTCTGGACACTTTGACTTTCGCACTCGCTTCTTATTTCTGCAGTGAAACCCAGCAGCCTTCATTGTGTTTACTGTCTGAAAAGTGTCTCTTACGTGATATGCTGCTTTCTTTAATGACGTACAAACATTTTTTTGTAACGTTTAATTTTGTGCTGGAAAACTAATGTTTGGGAATCTAAAATGTTTTTTTTGTACCGACTTGATCATGTAGACGTCATAAAATAAAAAAAAATCTATAACAAAGTTCGTACTAAATAAAATAGGGTGTCTAAAACTTTTGCACAGGACTGTATATACTGATACATCTGATACACATCAGAGTACATGTTTCGTGTGTTTAGAATGAGGGACGTCGAGGATTTGCTGAAGTTATACTTTAGTGTTGGTTTTACAATTAAAAAAAAAAAAAAAATTTAAAAATGACTTTCTTGTTCAAATCTTGTTTTTTTTTTACATTTTGAAACGGTCGCTGCGTCCCAATTCGTCCTAAATAGTATCTGAGATTAGAGTTAGTGTTTCCCAAATCGCCGTATGTTGAACGTTGTACGAGTATCCCAAAGGTACCCGTGTTTACGGTGTGCGTAACCAGGCGACCGCGTTCTCTCCCGTTACATGGCGCGTTTGTCCGTATGTCCCAGTACTTTTGTACTCTTTTGCCACACGCTCAAAACTGTGTACTTTTTCCGTCACAAATAGAGTAGATACTTTTAGTGCGTAGTATAAGTAGGCGAATTGGGACGCGGAAAGTGGTACTGAAATAAAGCGCGTTTCATCGTGTCAGCTCAGCGCAAACGGCGTGTGAATAAAACCTGGAGGCCTGACTTTAGTCCCCACGCTTCGGCACACGGGTAATATTTACACCGACTCGTAAACCAGGGACGTACGGCGGCTCGGGCCACGCCGCACGATTACGTTACGTTAAGGAAAGAAAACAAAAAAAAAGAAAAAGACAGACAGAGGAAGAAGCTTTTCAGTTGTGATGTGAAAGGTCGGGACGTGGCGTGCACACAAGCGTGCAGCGAGCACTTCTGTCTTTCATACTCACTTCTTCCTTTCAGGTTTGGGTGTGAGCTCGATACGCGGCACATAAGAGGTTTCTGTTTTAATCAGAGTGAGTCAAAGCGAGGGAAAGAGAAAAAAAAAAAAGATCAAAATGTACAGGCGGTTAAAAAAAAAAAAAAAAAAACACACGGTAGTTAGAGCAAATAAGACGAGAAACATTTCTTATTCGAGATAATATATTTTCTCTAGATAACGGCGTGAAGATGATGCTGACGCCGTATTTCACAGCTGTATAACTTATTCGTAGCGAGCGTTTCATTTCCTAGCTAGATAACTAGCGCACTTCCCTCACCGGCCTCTCTTTTTAATCTCTCCTGAAGTTAATGAGACGAGGCTTGAAGCTCGAAAGAAGCGTGAACTCGTACAGCTTTATCTCTGACCGCTACAAAGCAGCGCTGACACCGGAGACTCCTTCCGTGAATGTTAAATAAACGTTTCCTCGTAGATCAAAGCGCCTGTTAATGAGCTGTTGCTATAGAAACGACAACGTATCAGAACGAGCGTACACGCCGATACGGTATAATCCTGTGGTGTGCAGCTGCGCTATACTGTCAGAGCCGCTGTTACGGAAAACTAATCAACACCTCCTGACCCGATCAGGATCCGGAATTCGACAGCGCCGTGGTGTATGAAGTGTCACGCGTTTGCCGAAGCGGTATCGGCTTTTGAAATTGGTGAACTGCGTAGTCCTGTTTACAAACGTGACCTCTGATTCATTTCGATATCCGCAGACATCTGGTATTTAAATCCATTTTCTTAGCTTTGGTTCGGTGACCTACAAAAAACAAAACATTCATCCTGTCAAGTGTGTTTCGAGAAGCATGCAGATGGTGAGTCAAAGTGACACACACACACACACACACACACAGCCATAAAAGTTCACATACGTTTTCAAACTCGGCATCGCCATTTAACACGACTAGCGGACTATATTTAGGCCCTTACTCGAAAACACGGGCGGCCATTTTGAATCGTCAGAAATATTCGGCAAATACGAAAAAGGAAAGCGCGACGTAGAGAGAGAGCACATGTTTTTGTGAAAGGTGTGATCAGATACGCAGACTCCAGCAAAAATAAATACATTATTAAAGCTGCAAGCAGCGATGATAGGGCCCATGCACCGGTGCCGCCGCCACCCGGTGACTTTAGGAGAACGGAGCACGGTGGGCAATATGCATTTGAGTAGGTAAATATAGGAGGACTACGTCAAAGTCGTTTGTATTTGCCAGACTTCCTGTTGCCAGCAGGTGGCGCTATGACTATAACTGAATATGCGCATGGACATGCAATTTAGCAATCACAAAGCCCTTAAGATCACACTCACCAAATTTGGAGATGACCCGATTAAAACTGGAGGAGGAGTTCGTTAAAGTACGAAGCCTGAAAATGGCAAGAAAAAACTCGCACCACAGGTGCTCGGGTCCTAAATATTTAAAACCCAGAGTGTCTAGCGTAACTACTGTTGTTTGTGACAGATGTGTCAGATAACAATCAGTTCACCGATTTGCGAATTGTATCTACGACGTCGTGACGATTTCATAACAGTTAAGCAAATGTCAGGACAGTAAGGTAAATTTCAGATTTAAACATTTCTCTTTAATAGTTTTTTTTTTTTTTTAATCGTTATTCGGAACAACATCGGTCGGGTTTAGATCGATAGATTAGAAGCTCCAGATATGTCAGATGTTGTTCCTGGTACAGTATGTTTAAGAAACTATGTTACAGCTGCCTCCAGAACCAAAACGTAGCTTTAAACGTGAGCTAGCTAGCATGTCTAAATGTTTGGTTACGGTAAAGTGGTGTTCGGCTAAAACACCGATATTAGAACGTTAGCTGTAAATTTATCACTTCCAACTGACAGCCGATGAGGCTTCAGAGCCTTATAGCCGAGAACGGCAACATCTGGATTTTTCGTTTTCTTTACGTTTCCTTCTAACGCATACTAAACCCCGACAACTGATTCTGCTTGAAAAGTTTCCTGATCCAAAACAACTCCTGTTATAGTTTTATATTTGCTTGACTTGATGATTTTGGTCGCCATCTGCCAAGCTCGATGTAGATAACCACTGCATGCGAACATGGGCGGAGCTTGAGATCGACAACACGAATATTTATTAGCGTAACGTGAAACTTTTCAGTAAAAATCAGCGTTCTAAAAGCTTCAAGCTCACCTGGGTCATCTTAGCCAAATCAAGCGAAGGCCTCTGTTTGTGGGGTTCGTCCGGTCGGCGGCGCTTCATCCCGATTTTCTGGTCGTTCAGTACGCAAGGCTGCGACTGGCTCCGTGCAAGTCCTCCCGCCTCGGAGGCGGGGTCTGGAGAACCGGCCTCTGGGGCGACGTCGATCTCAGCCAGGCAAATCCTCTCCTGAGAATAGCAGAGCGGGCGGGACGGGTCGAAAGTCACGGCTGTGAACGATTGAGGAAACGGCGTCCCTGGAAGGTTGGAGCGGGTGGGGAAGCTGAAACTGGAGCTTCGCTGCATGCTGGAGAAGATGGAAGACGACGAAGACGGAGACGAGGGCACGATGGCACCCCCGCTGTGGCAGCGCCGTTTTTCCACGGCTGTCCAAAGCCGCGAGGCCTGCGGACGCCACGGGGAACGCCAGCTCAGCTCGTCGGAGCAGGACCGAGAGCGGCACTGGCGCTTGCTGGGTGAAGGCGCTTCGCTCAAGCTCAGGTCCCGCAGGAGGCCACTGATGGAGCTGGCGCTGCTCGCACCTGAGTCCCACAGACTCTCCAGACTCGAACCCACAGGACGTTGGCCAACGCTAACCAAGTCTGAAAACAAACGCAAACAGGGAACCGATAAGAACAGAGGGAGAAGGCAGAGGGAGTGTCTTACGTTGTGCAAGTTATTATCTGCTTCAGCTAGTCAGAACGTTATGGAGTTCTTTCACCAATAAACGCCAAACAACCTCAAGATTTTAAAGGCAGCGAGTCTGTATTGTATTGTATTGTATTGTATTGTATTGTAAATCCAAACAACCCCGCCATCTTGGTTGTCCAAAATGTCTGCCACCACATCAAGAGACCATATCATCTCAACTTCTTTTACATTCCACTTTTCCAACTTTGGGAGGCGGGGCCTGTGGGATGCGAGGCTTTCAAACGTTACCAACGTAACCCACGAGCCACCGAGCAGCCAGTTTGTTAAAGGGTCATGAAACACTAAACTACATTTTCTGAGATTTTAAGAGGTGTTTGTGTCGCACAACATAAAAGACAAATGTTAGCATCCGTTAATTATAATTGTAGGAGAAAACTGGTTAATTTTTTTAGCTTTTTTTCTGCTATTTTTGTTTTCCGGGTTTAAAATCTACACAGGTAGTGACGTGGCAATGTACTATAGTACTGCGATGACGCGTCGGGGTCTCTCAATTATTCGTGAGACTGCGTGTTCCTATCCTATGAGAAGACACTGTCTCTTAATTATTCATGACAGCACGTGGTCTGTATATATACACATTTATTATAATAATAATAATAATAATATTAATATTATTAATAATAATAATAATAATAATAATATGTACATTTATATGTATATAATTATCTAAAATATGTAATATACTGTATGTAAAGCATGGGCCACTGACAGATAACAGTTGCTCGCCCCCCCTCTTCTCCCCTTGCCTTGCCACGCCCACTCCCCTCCCTCCTTCTCACAGCCATCCACGTCCATTTAATTTGCATTTTTCAAAAAGAATGTGAGGTAGACTTGAGCTGAAAGGGGGGGGGGGGGGTTTCATGACCCTTTAAAACCCATCCAACAAGATGGCTGCCTCTATAACATAATGTCTCGTTTCTGACCATTTAGATAAAATGATTCCTCCGAGTTTGTGCTCAGGTTCCAGCTTTAGGCACGTGGACGGAGCTTTGCGTTTTCTGAAAAACGTAGCCAGAATGCAAATCAGAGCACATGGAAACGGTCTCTTTTTTTTTTTGTGTTAGTTTCACTTCAGGTTTAGATATTTGTCTCAGCTTGTGCTGCAATTATGGATTTTATTTCCTGGGCTACACCTAGTGTATGTGGACAGTGTTTTAGCTTCTTCAGAAAATCTGAATCATAAACTGGCACGGGTTAGATGGAATCGATTACACAGAATGCATCTAACATCATATCATTTCATGTAAGACAACACTTCTCCATGGTAATACTCATAATAGTGGAGAATTAGCCAATATACAGTCGTGGCATTGATGGATTAGGGCTAAATCGTTAAAGTCAAGGTTAACGCCCTTTAAACAGGAAGCCAGGGACGATCATGAGCCTGGTGTACAAGTCCCAACACCATCGAGTCCATTGAGATACTGAGGAAACGTTTCAATCTTTTAAGCTAATAAGAGTTTAGTCATTACGGTGGGATCATTAGGATACTCGCCATGGTGGAGTGGTTCATGTACAATATTCTTTTGCAGATTTGCACTGGAGGACGCATCTATAAACATGAACTAACCTTAATGTAGCTGAACACTGGACTGTAATGGAGGCAGCCATCTTGGACCATCTTGGTATCACTGGACAACCTGACCTAGTACAGTGTTAATTAATCTAGCCGCACTACTCACATTATACAAACCCCCCCCCCCCCCCCCCCAACACCCAGAAACCCCACCCCCTAAACCCCCCCTAAAACACCCAGTTCCCCCTGAAGGTGTTGCAACTTGTAACATACACCATCACTGCTATCTCCGGTGTCCTTACAGGTGAAAACACTGCTAATACGTGTCCAGTGTCAAGGTTCTGTTTATGAGATCCTTATTAACGAATTATTAACGAATTATAGTCTTATTACAAGTAATTTTGCTGCACTGCCTGATCATTTTAACTCCAGTCAAATTGGTCTGCTAACTGAATGACAGTTCCACATTGATAGAATAGAAAAGAATAGAATGGAAATAAATGGAACAGGAATATAGTAGTCAGAATAGGAATGGAATAAAAATGGGAACAGAACAGAATAGGATATGATGGGGCAGAGAGAGGAATGGAATGGGCCAGAATAGAATAGGATACGCTAGAGTGGGAATAGAAATAGAAAAGGGCGTGTTACTATAGGATGGAATAGAAATAAGAATGGAATACAACAGAATGAGAAGGAACAGAACACAAACAGAAATAAATAAAAATAGAAATAAGAATAGAATAAGATAGAACAGGGCATAACACTATAGGATGGAATAGAAATAGGAATGGAATACAACACAAACAGAAATAGAAATCAATACAAACAGAAATGAGAATAGAATAGGATAGAAAAGAAAATAATAGAAATAGGAATAGAAATAAAAATAGAATAGGGCATAATACTATAGGATGGAATAGAAATAGGAATGGAATACAACAAAAACAGAAATAGAAATCAATACAAACAGAAATGAGAATAGAATAGGATAGAAAAGAAAATAATAGAAATAGGAATAGAAATAAAAATAGAATAGGGCATAACACTATAGGATGGAATAGAAATAGGAATGGAATACAGCAGAATGAGACGGAACAACACAAACAGAAATAGAAATCAATACAAACAGAAATGAGAATAGAATGGGAAAATGAATAGTAAAAAAGAAATAGAAATAAAATAGAAACTAATACAAAAGACATAGGAGTGAAATATGCCAGATTATGATGGGACAGAACAGATTTGGAATAAACTAGAAATATAAATGGGAATAAGAATAGAATTAAAATACGAACAGAATACAAATAGAAAAGAATAGAACTATAAACAGAAAGAGAACAGGACAGAACAGAACATGAATAGAAATACAATAGAAAAGGAGTAGAAACAAATAGAAGTGGTGATAGAATTTTAAAAAAGGGGGAAAAAAAGGAATAGAAACAGGAACAAGAATGGAAATTTAAAAATACAGGAATAGAAATAGCATAAAAGATGTTTTTTTTTTTTTTGGGGGGGGGGGGGGGGGGGCAGAGAAGCAGGAGCTATATTACTTATGTTCAGGATGTTCTTTGCTAAGAGATCATTTTTGCTGTGAATAAAATTTAAATAAAGTTTCCGAGCGTGATGTCGTTTGACGTATACGGGGTATCTGAAGATTTGGACGTGATTTTGGGAGACACGTTTTGTTTTTTTTTGTTGTTGTTTTGTTTGTTTTTTTAAAGTAAATGATTTAGTAAAAACACCTTCATTTCTACACCCTTACATCGTTCGGAAACGTGTAGAGGAACAGCAGAGGGTTCTCAGGGTGGAAGTATTGTTTCAGGAAGAGCTGCTCATGAACGTGAACATGGGGGTTGCGAAAGGAAGAGACTGTAAAAATCAGGCCGGATTTGTGCGAGTGAAAGCGAGACAGAAATAGCTGCGTCTGATTGGTGGCAGGCTGCCAGGACCGGAGGGAGGGAGGCCTCGTCCTAGTAAACATCTGTAGTAGTCTAGACACGTGATCTTCACCCCCCCCCAAACACCACTGAATCACTCGCAGGTATATTGAAACTGGCGTGTTGGTTTGTGTTAGCGGTGCCGCACCTGGAAAACATCAGCGCAACGTTCAAGCAAAGACGGAACGCTCTCCTGATGAAAGTAATGCTGCTTCCTGTTTTGTTTTTTTTCTTTTAAAACCACATACGACTTGTTGACGGACGGGCTTAGCAAAGTTCCCACCAAGGAAAGCATCTGCTTTTATGAGTTCTGCCATGTTCTCTAGGTCAGGGTTCACCAGCACGAGGTAGTTCCTCATGCCTAAATCCTCGCTAACGTCAAGCAGGAAATTAGCGCTTCACATTTTTAACTCCCTTTAAAGGAGGGGTGAGGGGGAAATATTTCTGAAGTCAGAAACAAAAATTCCCCTGTGCTGGGGGACGAGGGGGCGAACAATAAGCGCCCACCAGAGCACAAGCCGACGTTATGCACCGGCGTTCGTCTGCCAGGCTAGACGCTAGCACGAAAAACAAAAACAAAAAAAAAAGTCATTCTGGCCTTCGGGTTGTTTATCAGCGTTTCACATCCACATGCTCATATTTCACTTTCATATCCATCATATTCAATCTATATAGAAAAAATAAACTACCTAATTAAAGGGCAGGATCTATGAATATTCATAAATATACGGTTTGGAAACGCCCACATCCGCCTGCCCAGCCTATTAACTAGCTCTCATTAGTCTGCATAGTAATCTGCATACTGGATGTGAATGGTTCAAAGCAGCATAGCTTATTTTGTGACATCACTAACTGAGCTCATATATAGCCCCGCCCCTAAAACATATTTTAGAAGTATTCAAAGTTTTAAATAGAAAAATGTGCTCACAATTTTTTATTTTATTTTATTTTTTTTAAGTTTAAGATTTAAAGAAGAGTTAAAAGATTTAAATGTCACATATCCGAGTACAGGGATACTTATAATTATAACAGATACTGTCAGTACCTCAGTACTGTAAATCGAATTCAGGGGCGGGGCTAGATATGAGTTCGGTCTGTGACGTCACAAAGGCTTGAACCTATTATGTCCGATATGCGAATTATTTTATATAGAGGAGACCGATGTGATCTTCGGAATAAGCTAAGCTAGCTTGTTAAGTTGCTGATCTAGGTGTTGTGGTTGCTATAGCAACCTCATATTGTAACAGGATTGGCTGCTCTTAAAAATCACGGAAATAAAACCACGACGCCAAAACATAACTCCAAATCACGTCCGCACAACTCAGAGATTCACGAGGACGTGCATTTTGGGCCGTTGCTAATTTGCATATTATTCATGCATATTCATGGATGTTTAATGAATGTGAGGTTTTTTTTGTTAGTTTCTTAGGCATCGAAACGAAGTTTAATGGTTTACAAAGTGAAGTCAGGAGAGCTTTCATTGCACTGAAGCAAGCTTTCACCTCAGGAGAACCCTATGAGAAGTGGTAACATCTGCGACATCACAGCGTTAACGCTAACCGCGATCAGGTGACAGACCTCCGAGCAGAGCAGGTCCAGGTGTTCAGGGAGCCCAACGACACGGCACATCGTCTGTGACTTCCAGCGACCCGTCAAGCTGCTAAGCGTCCAATTAGGACGCGGGGTGGATTTTAAGATGTTGGGATGTTGGGTTACGATCAAAGAATCAAGTACGGACAAAAGGGGTAGCAGTAACGTTCCACAATGGTGTTACACCACTTACCCATGATTCCGCAGGAGAAGAGGGCCGTTCCCTGGCTCATGGTTGACGGCTCACGCTGCGGAAAGAAAACGTACAATTTTAGAAAATGAAAAACACGGTTGCTTGACGGTTCTGAGGTCAAAATCCACCGACTTGCCCCTGAACCATCAATCCCAACCCCTATACTTTGCCGTTCTCCATAGAAACCACACACAATGCCTGACCGTGACCTCTGACCCCAGCTTCCTTACTAGTCACAACTTGTGAAACGCCAATTGTAGTTAATAAAAGGAGATGGTGTGAACTAATGGGACGATGATACCCGGGGCAGGAACGGCAAGCGAAACCCCTCCACCGTGGTGATGGTGTGTGCACAATGAAGACAGGAAACCAAAGCCTCCCACCCGCCGTTAGGTTCTGAAAAGCTCGCAGCCGACAATGACGAGATCATGCAAACCACAATCTGCTCTCAGCCCGTGGAAACTGGTGCACTGAAAGCAGATGCTAGCTAGCAGGGGAGAGGAGACTCTCACTGGGTCTTGGGCTGGAGGTGTAGTTTTTGGATTAAACGCTTCACGTTGGCCACGGTTAAAAGGGTCACGGTTAACCTGGGGGGTGTTCTGGGTTGGTTTTTTTTTTTTTTTTTTTTTTTTTTTTAAACAGTCGACTAACAGGGTTGATTTGTCTACATGAAAGAGAGTGCATAGTGCAAAAATAGTGTCTTGCATCTCTGTTTTCACTGCAGGTTTGCAATTACAAGATGCAAGAAGCTCTGTGATTTTACTTTGGGGCTTGGGGATTAGTCATTTCCATGCAAACACACCCACCACCTTAAGTCCTTCCAAACTGAAAGTTCATATCGTCTGTACATTTCTTAAAATTCCGACTAACCGCCTTGATTGTGCAGAGTGCTGCCATTTTTTAGGTTGTGTTCATCTGTAACGTGACCTCACAGAGCTTTCGAATTTCTACGGGTTTTTACGACTTCGACAAAGACTTGAACGCTTCACATTTATAAATTCGTAAGGAAGCTCGTAATTGGCGTAATTTCCGACATAGCTGGCTGACGTTAGCTAGCTATACAACAAATGTTGTGCGTGATATTAAACAACGGACGCAAAACATGTCGAGGGAAGATTTTTTACTTACTGTGTGTGATGAGTCTTACGTTTCCAGTTTCGGGTCACGTCCGTAATTACAAGACGGCAGCTCTGCGATTTTATTCGGACTTCGTAATCGGGAATTGGTTGTTTCTACGGAAACGCATGAAGAAGTAGGGTGACTGCTACCACACCGAAGGTTATCATTTTCCCATAATAGCACGTCGTAAAGTGTTTTATTCCTCTGACGCCACAGCAATTCGCCAACAATTTATTAATTAAAGAATGACACACAATTTTTTAGCTCGAGCTTTATACAGGCCTTAATAAAGTTCACACGGCTTTGACGTGATTAGCTGGACTGTTTTATAATCTAATTGTACATTATTTTATTTCAGGGCATTAAAAACGCTTTGTAGGACTTTTAAATTGACGTTAAATCGTTATGATATGCACTCATGTCCAACATCACGTACATTTCAAATTTAGGAAACTAAAGAAACCCTTATGAACCCTTTTCACTCATTTTATTCAGTATTCTCGTTATCCAAGTAACTGGAACTCTTGTCCGTAAGATTTCCAGGATGTGCCTGAAGCCTGAGTCAGATTGGTGTGGCCCAAAGAAAGCACCACATGATCAGGATTTCCAAAATTCCAGTCACGAGATGATAATTACAATTCCGATAACAATTACGCTCATTACAGTGTGATCACGGCAAGCTGCTACAAAAACCTGCCTTATTTCCGAACACAATATAAGCGAATTCCGACATCACTTCCTGTGACTCGAGGGCCCGTGGTTTTTTTTCCCCCTGAGAAAGTCCTTTGTAATCGTATCTGCTCGTTCCTGTGAAATCATGACAGGAAGAACAATTCCCTGAGGGAAAACGAAGACGTCAGCTGCGTCTCATCGTGTCATTACAGAAACGGGCGTTATCAATGGAGCGGGTTAGCCGCTTCGGTCTTACCGAGTCCAAGGTCGACTCTTTGGGGGTTACATCATCGACACCCTTCTTTTCCAGTGTTTTAGTGTGAATGATCACCATGGCCACACACATCTTTGCGAAAGCCCATTTCAGCGAGTGGAAAATCTACGAGCGTCCATCTTTACACACGCAGTAGGCAGTCGATAATTTGCTCACGCTCCCATCTGGCCTCCTGTTACTCCTGGAATGTTCTTCAAGAGGAGCCCTCTTGACCCTGCGGACACAAAAGGAAAGACATGGGGTTAGTGTTTCGGCTTCCCACGCCGCCATAAAAACCAGACAATGGAAGGACCAGACGAGAGTTGGGCTAAACGCTGATGCGTCTAATTTTTTCTTTTCTTTTCTTGAAAGACTTATAGCACGACAGGGTGTGCCGTTATTGGAAAACAATCAGTTCCGGGGTGGTGTGAAGAAGTAGGGTGACTGTTACCACACCGAAGGTTATCATTTTCCCATAATAGCACGTCCTAAAGTGTTTTATTCCTCTGACGCCACAGCAATTCGCCAACAATTTATTAATTACAGAATGACACACAATTTTTTTTTTACCAGCTTATTGTTACGTTTAATATCCACGGAACGAGTTCGCTCGTGTTCTCACTTACGTTATTACAGCTATAAACGCTCCTCCGTCCTGAAGATGTCGGAAAACTTACTGTTACAAAGCTCTGACGCTGGAGACTCCTTCCGTAAATGTTAAATAAACGTCTCCTTACAGATTAACCATTTAAAAAACCCGTTTATCTGGAGCGTCCGCTGTGAAGGAGTGTGTGTTGCTATAGAAACGATAACGTACCCGTGATTTGAATTACCACGTTAATCAACACCTTCTGACCAATCAGAGCCAAGAATTCAACTGCGCTGTGGTGTAATATACTTATATTATAATAAACCCAGTCCATATCCGAGACCTACTGTTTATTCAAGTGTCCATCGGCGTTAACCAGAAGAAACCTCAAGATCACACCCGAGACCAATCAAAGGTACTAAAAGCACTCTCAAGTCCCATCGAGCCTTTATGACACCACCATAACTCACTGAATACAACCCAGACAGTACGTGACCTCGCCCGCTCGTGTAATCCTTCTTTATTGCGAGCCGATGTCCAGAGGTTAAGGCCGAGTCGTTGTAATCAGCTCAATCGGGACGCGGGCTGAGAATAGCGCTGACCCTGCGTTTACCAAAACATGCACCCTTTCCTCAGTGAAGTGAACACGCCTCACGCTGTAACCCTGCTGATTGCTGCCATATGTACGTCCAGAGGATCTCCAACAATCACTCGGCTGTTTTCGGGACCGCAGCTGGTCTGATTACGTCATCATCGTCTTGTCGAAACGTTCCAGCGAGAATACGTACACGCAGAAGCGTCACCGTTATGTAAACTTGGCATGCGGTTTTCAAAGACAAAGCATAAACTCCATGCTATAGCAAAGCTATAGCACATGTTATAACTAGCTATAAAACATGTTAACTAGCAATAATCGTTAAATCTGGAAAATAACTGGGAATGAGTATCAGGTTTACTGGTTATATTCAGTCGCAGAAATGAACGCAAAATCAAGCAAAATAACCGCAGATTTTAGGCGGATTTGGGCTGAGACGCGTCGCGTGACGTCATCACGACGCATTCGACCAAAGCCCTCTTCGATTCACGTGCGTCGAACATGAGTACAGCTGAAAGGTCTCGTTTACCAACAGACATCACTGCGAAAGACCGCGCAGAACAATTCCGTGCGATTGCGATTTCGCCAATTCGAGTAGTTCGAATCGAGCGTTTTTGCCCGAACGATCACAAAAAAAACTCAGCGAAATCCATGATCGATTATTATCGATTTCATCAATTAGTCGTTGCAGCTCTAGTGATATCTCAGAAGTAAACAGCGACGCAATTTGGATTATTATAATCATCATTGTAGCCCCGACGTTTGGCTCTTTAGCAGACGTTCTGAAACACATCCCCCCCTCCTCCCCCCCATCAGCGATGTATAATCAGGAACAATCCGGTCTCCTGCCCGAGGCTGTTCATACATCACCGATAATCACCGCTGAAAACTGACCACCCGGTCTGAGTAACGCTTCACCCCGAGGGAGGAAACAACACGGACGCAGCGTGGCCATGACAGTCACGAGGGAAAAAAAAAAAAAACCCAAACACAAACACGGTACTCGTACGACACGTTTAATGCGACGCTCCAGTTTCTAAACTCATCCCTCCTTACAGAATCCGAGTCTCTACGATGAGTTACAGGAGGAATGTCTTAGTGTGCCACGGTGTAAACATCTGGAAATTTCCACTGAAACACCTCCAGCATGCACTGTATTAGAGGGCTGGGAGGGCTGACCATACAGTATCGGTATTGTGTCATCATTTATGTCACGATACACGTTTCGGAGATATCTTTTTTTCCTCCTCGAAATAAGCGTTAGAAGTTTACTTTTTGTTCGCTGAATTAAAGGTCGCACATCATAGAAAAGTATCGCGATAATATAGTATTCCTGCAATGTTATAAGAAATCCGAGGCCGATACGTACAGAAATAGAAGACACCAGGAGGTCTCGGATAAAAGCGGTACAGAGCCGGGAGCGGATTTTTAATTTTTGTCCCCTTCCCATTTTTTTTTTTGTTTCGGCGGTTAAACACATCCATGATCACATAAACACACACATGATCAATATGGAGCGGGGAAATAATAACCGCGAGCGACAGACGGTTTGCCTCCAGGACGAGTGTGTGCGTTCGACTTTGTTACACCTGAAAGGCGTAGGACGCCGCCGGGGCCTTGGAAAAACCACGCCACAGCTCAGCTTTTGCATGTGGAAAGCCACAATGGGAACGCGGCGGCGTACACAAACAAAATAATAATAATAATAATAATAATAATAATAATAATAAAAAAAACAACACGTCTGGAAAGAAGATGGAAAGGGGAAAGGAACGTGTTGGGGTTTTGTCAGGACCCGGGGCTGAGTAAACACCGACGCTCCAGAGAGAAAGAAATAAAGAGGGCGGGTGGTGTAGGGGTCCGGCGTCAACGCGCCACCATTACAGGCTTCTTCCAAAAAACTGGGATTTTCAATCATCTACAGTATATTAAAAGTGATCGTTTAACCAAAAATTACACCAGTTACGCCAATCAGCCAAAAAATATCTTCAGTGAGACGTTTGCTTTTTCAGTTTTTCACTGTAGCTTCACGACTAATGGAGCTAACCGAAGTGAGCAATATGACAAGATCACATTTACATAAAGTATATACACATCACGATATAAACAAAACGTTATATATTATAAAAGAAGTGGGTTTTTTTTTAATAATGCATTTCTTTAAAAGTAGCATTATGTTAGAAAGTAGTTCTTAATAGTAAGCAAAAGTTGAAATTAAATGTTTCTACATTAAAATATATATATATATATATATATATATATATATATATATATATATATATATATATATATATATATATATATATATATATATACACACGGTAAACTGTAGTAAATGAAACAAGGTCAATATTTGGTGTGACAAAAAAATAAATAAATAAATAAAAATAGTAGTCTCCGGTACAATGTGTGCAGTTTTATAAGGAAATGAGCTGGTAAGTTTTATTGAGCATCTTGCAGAACCAGACACAGTTCTTCTGGACACTTTGACTTTCGCACTCGCTTCTTATTTCTGCAGCGAAACCCAGCAGCCTTCATTGTGTTTACTGTCTGAAAAGTGTCTCTTATGTAATCTGCTGCTTTCTTTAATGACATACAAACATTTTTCTGTAACATTTCATTTTGTGCTAGAAAACTAATGTTTGGGAATCTAAAATGTTTTTTTGTACCGACTTGATCATGTAGACGTCATAAAATAAAAAATAAAATCCATAAAAAAGTTTGTACTAAATAAAATAGGGTGTCTAAAACTTTTGCACAGGACTGTAGATCTGTTTTAAAAGGTAATGTCAGTAGAATTATTTAAGCTATTGTGCTAACACTTAGCTAAGTATTTAGCTAAGTGTTAAGGTTTTTAAAGTTTTCTATTTTACATTTAACAAGTAGTGTTATTTTCTAAAGTAGAGTTGTTTTAAAAAGTTGTGCGATTGTAAGAAGCTGTAAAAGCTGTTATGTAGTAATTAGTGTTATCTTAAAAATGATTTTAGAAGTATTTCAAAATTGTTTAAAAAGTTGATTTTTTTTACTTTTACTTTTTTACAGTTAACTTTTGAAGTTAATGTTATTGATTTATTTATATTTCATCTCATATATTTAAAAAAAATAATAATTTTTTATATATATAATATTTGTTAGTCATATTATTAATTTTTTTAAATAGGGTTTTTTGTTTCTTTAAGTAGTGTTATTTTTAAAAGGTAGTATTTAAAAATATTTCTAAAATATTTATTTCTTATTTTTCAAAAGTAATGTTTTTTCAGTAGCATCCTTCCTTTCTTTTTTTTTTTTTTAAAAAAGATTTTAAAAAGGTTATATAGTGTTTTTTAAAACTTTTTTTTTAATACCTTGGGTTATGATTTTTTCTTTAAAAAAAAAAAAAAAAAAAAGTTATTTTTTAAAAAGTACTCAAAAATTTTAAATAGTTTTTTTTTTTTTTTTTTTACTAAATGATACTTTTATTAAACTCTATAACAATGAATCACTTAATGCTGAACATGAAAAATACATCATTTTACATTTTATATTTTAAACGTTTATTTCATTTATCATCAAACAACAGTGATTTCCGGTCCACTGATCTGATTGGTCGTTTCACCGTGTGTATCACTCCGCTCGTCTGTGTTCGCTACGTTTCCTAGTTCGTAACCGTCACTACGGTTTACGAAACGGTCTCAGTCATCAGCGGACAGCTATATCAGCGATTTACAGTCTGAAAGCTCCTCAGGTGAAGATGTAAAGGAAGAAGGGACGCTAGTTTCACCAGAAATGCACAAATCAGTGTGAGCTAGCTAGCCAGCCGTCATGATATAAAGTGGGCGGGGCTTCTTCGGGATCCATTTCCGCGCACTTTCTCGTGCGACGTTGCTTAGTTATCATCATTTTAACATTTCGATCTTAGTTAGTAACGGTTATACAAAAAATACCGATGACCCCCACGAGGTCTCAGAAATAACTCATCACGATGTCGACGTTATATCGCTAGGTTTATAGCTACCGTGTTTAAAGATTAAATAACCGAAACTTCTAATGTAACGTAATCCTACACGAGTTCCGGATTTCCGGATGAACACTAATGTAAATGTTTACAGTTTTATGTTACTCTGGTTTAAAAAAAATAAATATATAAAAATGCACCATTACAGCTGAAATGAAACAGAAGTAAAACGTGGTTAAGCGTGAGGGAGAAGTGACTCACAGCCGTGCAGGTGGCCTTCAGGGCCGCACACTTCCTCTACCGCCGCCTCCGTCCTTTTAAGCTCGTTATTTTTGGACGGATAAAGTCGCGACTCTGGTCCCTTTAGGTGAAATAAAAACTTCCAAACACAAGAGAAAGGGAAAGACAGACAGATCAGTGAGGATGAGGACGAAGGTTTACAGGTTAAGGCTTATCTGAGCCACAGCAACTGTTCACACACACACACACACACACACACACACACACACACACACACACACACACACTTATCTTCTTGCACGCTAACACGATTAGTCATGTGACCATGTTAATGACACACTACAACTACAACTGACCTTAACCTTTTCCCTTTACACCTGGTTTTAAGCAGCATGTAAATTTTTTACTTTTATTCCTGAAACTGAAAACAAGGACTCTTAGAAAACTCCCTGAAACACACACACACACACACACACACACACACACACACACACACACACACACACACACACACACACACACACAGCACTCTAAAACTCCCTAAAAATCCCATTCTTACAGTAAACCGTTTTTATTTAGTGTTGGTTTATTGTTCTGTGCACATTCGCCTTATCAGCTCCCCACCACTTCACAGGAAATACTGTGAAAAGCATGAGATCTTTTGTTAGAACATCTACTGGAATGCAGAGCAGACCGATCTAAGAGTGGGCGTGGTCTGACATCCTAATAAGCAGCTTGATTGACAGGCACTAAACAACTAAACTGAACTGGTCAGCTCTCGTTTGATTTCCTAGCTTTCGTTTTTGTTGGCAGGTCAGCTTTCTCTCACTTGGTCAGCTCTCGCAGCTTTCTTTAGCTAGGTCTGCTTTTGTTCCCTAGATCAGCTCGAGGTCAGCTGGTCCGCTTCACCTTGCTAGGTTAGGTTTCATTCAATTGGCGAGTTTTCGTTTGATGGGCTAGTTCTCGCTCACGAGGTCAGCTTTCGTCTGGTTGGTTCAGCTCTTTTTTTTGCTTGATCAGCTCTCGCGTGCTACATCAGCTTTCGCTTATGCTAGCCTAGCTTTGGCTCTCTCGAGTAGCCTGTGTTCGCTTGGGCAGCTTCAGCTTGCTAGGCTAGCGTTTCGTTCGGCCTGCCAGCGTTTCGTTCGATCTTTCAGACTTTACACTAAGACACCACAATCTCAGACCACTGACTTGCTAATTTTCCAAAATAACGGAGCAAAAACACTTAAAAACTAGAGGAATACGTAAAAGTTTCCATGCCACGTCGGAGCAGTAGTGTGATGATACAGCAGGCCGTAATAAAGAGATTGCAGTCGTATAGATAATAACTTCACCAACAAACACACCCCTTTAATCAGCATGGTGTATTGCAACATCCCGGTTACCACGGTGTGATTACATCACAGAGCTGCAGCACTCACGCACATCGGCTCTGTACTACAAAGAGGAATCTAACGCTGTAGGGGGAAATTAAGCTCCGCCTCTTTTTTTACGAGTCTGTCCCGTAGCCACGAGGCTTCACACACACACACACACACACACACACATATATACATTACTTGCATGTTTCAGTTCCCGAGATCTGTTCACACACACACACACACACACACACACACTCTGTGTTCACACGCTAAAGGCTGTTTCTCAATCCAATCATACAGACGCTGAAGCCGTGGTGAAGACGAGCAGGATGAGGAACATGATGAGGAACAGGGAGGACGGAGCGGTGTAGAAAACACCACACTGTTTTCAGAGAAACTGGAGGTCGGTGTATGAACAGGTTTCGGTAAAGTTCAGAGGAATAAATGATAAAAATGAGATAAAAATCAGGAGACACACAAATCAGAGTTTAACAAAAACATTCAGAATAAGAGCTGATGATGATGAAGGTGTGGAAACAGACATCATCTTCCTGTCTGTCTCTCTCTCTCTCTCTCTCTCGCTGTCTCTCTCTCTTTCCCCCTCCCTCTCTCTCTGGTGAGTAAATGAAGGTGTAAACTCCGGGGTGTTTGGGTAATGGCCGTCACAAACCCATAATGAGTCCCGCTTTAGCAGAAACAGCCATTTTACGAGTAAAGAGCCATTTTGTGGAGTTTATTTCCGAGCAGAGCTGCAGGTGGACCCGACCCTCAGAAAGAAACGTCCTCGTTACGGGTCGAGCCTGCAGCGCCGCTGAACACCATCTCAGCTGCCCTGATCCTAAATCACTAACCAAAATGAGTTCCTCCTCACTTTACGAAACAGTCTGAGTTTCAGAGCAGGGGATGAGTCATTAGGTTTGTTTCCAGCCACATATTTTCAGTTTAATTTAAAAAAAACAAAACAAAAGGCATCAATCGAAACTTCTGGACAAACTGAAACACACTCGCTGCATCATCATTTATTCCAACCACAACCACTTCTACACCACAGCATTTAAAAACGTACACAGGATTTAAAAACCATAACCTTTTCTGCGACATGTTTATGTAACATTTACGGAAGAAGTCTCCAGTGTCAGCGCTTTGTCACAGTCAGAGGTGAAGCCATGATGCAACAACGATATCGGTACCGCGATAAAAGTCACGACGCAATATCGGTACCGCGATAAAAGTCACGACGCGACACCAGTGTTGTGATAGGTTTAATACAAGCGTGTATAACGGTCATATGAACACCAGGGTGAACACGGTCATGTGCACGAGTGCCAACCTGTCAGCTCACCCAGCACTTGGGGGCAAAGGAATACCAAACACACACACACACACACACACACACACACACACACACACACACAGCTGCCCCATGTGTTTAGCATACACACAAAAGCCCCTGGCCATCTGAGAGGGAGAGAGAGAGAGAGAGAGAGAGAGAGAGAGAGAGAGAGACTTTTTCTTCAGAGAAAAAAAAGTTATTCAAAGAATGAGAGAAAGAGCGAGAGAAAGACAGGGGGAAGAACAAGAAGAACAAAAGAGAGAGACGGAGGATGAAGAACGAGAGAGAGATGACAGAGACAAGACAGACAAAGACAAAAAAAGGAAAAAGAGAGTGAACATGAGAGACAGGGGGAGGACGAAGAATGAGAGAGAGAGAGAGAGAGAGAGAGAGAGAGAGAGAGAGAGAGGACTGAGGTCATTACAGCGCTACACTCCTCTAACAGTCTGCTTTTATACATCAGTAAGAAGCTCCGCCTCCTCCACTGACCACAACAACACTTTCACCAAACTACAAACAGGAAGTAACATGACACCTTACACCAATCGCCTTACTCACATGCAGCACTGAGAGCGGTAACGAGACGTAATGTACCAACCTCGCGAAGTGCAGAATACAAACAGGGTGAAAGTGTGAAAACGACCTTAAATAGAGATCACAGGAACGTAGAAGAGCGTTCACATGACCACTTGATAATTTTCTGTTTCTATGGCAACATGCATAATGACACTGCGGTTTTGTTGCACACTAGGGCAAGTGTGGTTTAATTCGTTACATTTGCATTGGGGTTAAAAACTGTGATCTGATTGGTTACAGTGGCACAGTGGGTGGGGCCTGTGATCTGATTAGTTACAGTGGCACCATGGGTGGAGCCTGTGATCTGATTGGTTACAGTGGCACAGTGGGTGGGGCCTGTGATCTGATTGGTTACAGTGGCACCGTGGGTGGAGCCTGTGATCTGATTGGTTACAGTGGCACTGTGGGTGGAGCCTGTGATCTGATTAGTTACAGTGGCACTGTGGGTGGAGCCTGTGATCTGATTGGTTACAGTGGCACTGTGGGTGGAGCCTGTGATCTGATTGGTTACAGTGGCACTGTGGGTGGAGCCTGTGATCTGATTCGTTACAGTGGCACTGTGGGTGGGGCCTGTGATCTGATTCGTTACAGTGGCACTGTTGGTGGGGCCTGTGATCTGATTAGTTACAGTGGCACTGTGGGTGGAGCCTGTGATCTGATTGGTTACAGTGGCACAGTGGGTGGAGCTCGTGATCTAATTAGTTACAGTGGCATCATGGGTGAAGCTTGTGATCTGATTCGTTACAGTGGCACTGTGGGTGGGGCCTGTGATCTGATTTGTTACAGTGGCACCGTGGGTGGAGCTTGTGATTGACATTTTTTGTAGGGGGGGTGGGGCTTTTTTGATCTTGAAGACAGGATCTGAGAGTATCCCTTGCTCTGGTCCAGAGCTGTGCTGCTTAGCCAGCTAACTATGACTTTAAAACAAGGACAAACCTGAGGAACATTTACTACAGGAATATAACTAGCCAGTACTAGCAGAGCGACGCGACTAACAACTCACATGTGCCAAAGACTTACTGGCGGTTATTTGACGAGGATTTTTTTTTTGGCTAGATTAAATCCATTGTCTTGGACATAAATATTCGTGTAGGAGCTCATTAAGCTGTCAAAATACACTCTAATGCAAACTCTGGGTGTGTATTTATATACGTCATCATTCAACTGAAACTCTACTTTCACACACACTCATCTGACCCAACAATCCTTACACACAATACATGCCGGTGTATACATTCGCTGTTAGACGATGATGATAAAATAAATAAATAAATAAATAAAAATAAAAAAAACCTCAGCTTCTAAGCGAAGCAGATGTGGCCATGGAGCACCGGCAATAAAAACGGACAGGGGAACTTCCAGTCTAGGTGGGGTCGCGTGCTGGAAACAGAATGACCTAGTTAATGGCAAAGTGGCGGCTGTAAAACACCAGAGCCATGAGCGCTAGCACGCGGCCTCCCGGAGCCTCCGGAGCACAAAGGCCTCCACAGTATATCGGAAACTTAATAAGGCCGCGCTCGGCCATGTGTGAACGTCTGATAACTCGCTTCTGTCTCAACGCTTTAATCTGCACATCGCAGACGGTGCTTCTGTGAATCATCATAAAGTCAAAGCTACATCAGGGATGCTACGATAATCGGTTATGCAGTATATATACTCCAATACTGAACTCACTATATATATATATATATATATATATATATATATATATATATATATATATATAAAAATATAACATCATCGCAACGAGCGTCACGGCGAGGACGGCCATCGTCTGAAAGTCACGTTGATAAGTAATAAATTCCAATCAGCTGTAAATGACCGAGCGCGTTCAAGGCACGTTTGCATTTAGCCACGCCCACAAGACTCCATAAAAGGCAAAGACAGCTGAAAAATCAACCAAATCCACAATTCTTGTCAACTTCCATTGTGTTTTCAACGTACTGGTAAAATAATCTATCCAGCATAAACGTAGTAGAGGAGTGTTTGGTGTGGACACGGTGGCGAGCGTGAGAGCAGAGAACGGGGAAGACGGAACCATCCGGAATATCGACATTTTACCTCAGACGTGTTGTTAAATTATACGAAAATACGACTCCTAATGACTGACATTACGCCTGTCGGCGGCTTGGCGTGGACTAGTCTGAATCGTTTCATCACTGAAAATTTTTTTACTAATGATGATAAAATCTCTCAGGTTCTTGTTTTATTTTTTAAATAAAAGTTATAAAACTTAAACTAAATTCGGATTTCCAGTTGGTTATAGTTTCATAATTTAGAAAAAATTTTTTTAAAAATAATACGTTAAAAACACAGAGTAGGGAAAGTTAAACCTTCGACACATTACTACTTCAAAAGAAAGAAAAAAAAAAAAAACGGTTGCTAGGCAACTAGCTACCAAGGACCAAGACAATACTCTTACAATTTAGCTAGCTAGCTCATTAGCGAGGAGGGTTTTATACAGGCGGTGTGACGACACAGTAAGCGCCAACTTTTACCTCAGATGTGTTGGTTAATCAGTAAGAAAAGACTAAACTACGCTGTAATTACGCTTTAGCCGTATTAAGTCACGTAAACGTAGCAACGATCTACGGGTTATTCGTACACAAGGAGCAAAAATGGTAGTAAAACCATTCAGATACCTTTTATAAGGTATGTAAACATTTACACTGGCGCATATAGTGTGGAAAATATCGTTCTTATTATTCGGAGGATATCTGAGTGTATAAATCACAGCCCGGCTCCGTCGAGAACAATAAAGGAGGAAAAAAAAAAAAACATCTTGTAAACACGCATGTAGACGTTGCCTGGTCTCGTGCCAGCTGGGAAAAAAAAAAAAAAAATGCTTTTGGCTTGGATTTCTAATAAGCGGCAGTTACTCGATGCCAAACCCGTTCTGTGTGCACTTGTTTCCGACGTCTTGAGAAAATTAGGCGTGTTACCAACTTACACACCCAAAGCCTCGCGTCAAAATAAATTAAAAAAATTTTTTTAAAAGCCCTGAGAAAACGAAAGAAAATTTTTTTTTGTTTTTTTTAGCTCCAGGATAAAAAACATTAATACGAATATTTCTCAACCAACAAAAATCGAATCGTTAAACCTTCAACTATCAAAGAGTTACGTGGAGCAGACCAGAGTTCGTGATGAGCTAGCGCTCGTATGAAACGTCGGCCATTTTAAAATTTGTTTTCACGAGATCTCTTGTTTAAATTATTCTTCGTCTTGCAATGCAAAGCGTTACGTTATAACGCAACGAGTCGGTTAAGTGTAGCGTCTAACTTTACGCTTTATTTAATTACGTTATCTAAATCGCACAGCTACATCCTCAGGCTAATTCAACTAATAAACACGTTAGCTAGCTACTAAATAAGCTACGACGGTGCGACGTAACAACGTTCTCTTTCCCGGGGACTCTTTTAATCCGCAGTATACACAATAAACGCTGTATACACGATCGCAAACTAGTTTCCGTTTTCTCAACAACCGTTTATATATATATATATATACACACACACATACACATATGCACACATACACACATGTATACACATACATACACACATACACATATACACACACACATATACATACACACACACACACACACATACACACACACACACACATACATATACACACACATACATATACACACACATACATATACACACACATACATATACACACACACACATACACACATACACATATACACACACACACACACATACACACACATACACATACACACACATACACATACACACACATATACACACACACATATATACACATACACACACACGTCATAAACCGCTTTGGGATGGTAAGAGTGACTCGGCTTCATCACACCGTCCTGTTGTTGTTGATTGTTTTTCCAAAACAGCGTGACACGGAGTGTTACTAAAAGTAAACCAAGGACACTCGTGACGTGTAATCGGTGTTGTAACGACGTAGTGTTTATACAGATCAGAATCTGGATCACGAAGCCTAACCGGACGGATAATTGATGGTAATTTGCACGCGTGGTTGGAGATCCCGGTCCGACAAGAAAAGGAGTTGCGAGGTTGCCATGCGTGCACGGCCTGCTCATCAGCCCCGGCGTGGTTCCTGCTGCCCCCTACGAGAGGATCCAGGCTTCTCTCACTTCTCTCACTTCTCTGTGGGTTAAACAAAGACTAATCTGCTTTAAGATGGTATTAAAGCTGACGTCTGACCTTAATTCACTACTCTGCTCTCAATGTTCATCAAATGACCGAGATATAAAGTCACCAAACGTGACTCGTTTAATCACCAGATTTAACATCTTTACACTTTTCAAAGATTCAAGGGCGCATGCTTGCGTTCAAATAATATAAAAAAGATCAAATAATCCACTTTAATAAGAAAACCTGCACTAGATAAGAGTGATATCTAAATAAACTGGATTATTAGGTCCATATTTATATTATAGACGTCATACATTTATATAGTAATAAACTTTCTCTCTTGGTAAATTTAACAAGATCATAATTAAACATCTATTAAACATCTTCAATAATGATTAAATCCAATATTACGGCTCAAATCATTTTAAGTAAACCATATACACAAATGTATACTGTACACACAGGTTCAAAACATGCCTTGGCAAACAATGGCTAAACGCTAGTTCAAGTTAGCGTACTGCTGAATCCCAAATCGCCGCTCACTCCCTACACACGCGCGCTTCCTAGTGTACATAAACACCGCTTTATAGCTTCACGTGCGCCCTACACAGGTGCACTACGTATCAACATGGAGCGGTTTGGACAACCCGTGAACATAGTGACGACAAAAGTAAAAGTTTATCACAGCACCCAGGGGCTGACATGACGCGTTATATTTTAGATTAGCACGTTAATAACTTAATGGTGGTTCAGATCTTATTAAAACAAGAATCTGAATTTGTTCTCGGTCATTTTAAGACAGTAATTTAAAATAAAATAAAATAAAATAAAGTTACTCACCAAAAGCAAACATCTTTTCAAGCTGATCGAATGGTCGCACAACATCCAAAACTCAACCTGGTGTTTGTCTGTTTTGTTTATTTACTACATACTGTGCTAAAAAGTAAAAAAGAAAAAAAAATCCACACACACACGCACACATACACACAAACACACTCACACACTCACTCACACATACGCTGCTATGTTTCCTTATTGCTGCATGTTTCCTACTAAACATACACACACACACACACTGGATTCATAGCTCTAATGTGCGGATTAGAGACTCGGATCAACCATTCGCAACTCCACGCAGGGGTGTGGTTTTTAAACAAGAAGTCCCATTTCTAAATAAACCCAACACAGAGTGATAATAAAAGATAATATCATCTAAAACGAAACTAGTATCATACGTCAGGTACATAAATATTCGAATTGTAATGTTTACTTGAAAACATAATCGTACAGAACAGACATACCACCCTGTCCGTGTGGTTCAAGTTCACCGGGAAAGAAACTCTAACGCAAATGAAGTTGGAGAAGCGATGACGCAGTTTGTGTGTTTCTCTGAGGCCGGTTTCTTTTTCTAATAGGATTATTTTTTTTAAGTAATATACTTTTTATTTTTAATATACACATGAATATATATATATATATGTATATATACACATAAAATTATTGTTTTATTTAAATGTATGAGATTTGAGAATTGACGAGCGCGTGCCATAGCGACCGTTAACATATTAGAACGCGCGTGCGAAAAGCATTTGAAAAATAACGGTCGTTATTTTTGAATTCAGTTTCATTATGCCTATGTTTCAAATGGTCAGATGAATAAAAATATATAATGTATAATTATATAATGTAATAATGTGTATTCAAGATCTTATAAATAACTCGACTACACATACAGTATGTATTTTTTGTGAAGTACTTTTTTAATTATTTTTTTTATTTTTTAAGAAAATGACTAGCAAACACCAAGAAGTATTTACCAATTAATTGGTTTATTTCTTAATATACTTTGTTTTTTTTGTTGATATCTTTGCATTTTGGTAGCTCAAACGCAAATACGGTGTACATACGTAGTTACATGTACTGTATCGTGGACACTCCGCAGAATTCAATCCTAATAATAAACAGATTTAAATAACATGCTGTGGTGTGGATATGGTGACGTTTTCTGTGAGGAGATGTTCATTAACCGTTTAGGAAGGAGTCTCCAGTGTCAGAGCTTTGTAACAGACATAAAGCTGTAACTTTAAGTTTTCCGACGTCTTCAGGACAGAAGAGTTTACGCATTGCGGTTTCTCGGTAACATGACAAACTGTGTGGGTTTTTTTATTTTGGCTTATTGATGTTAAGAGAGAGAAAAAAGAAAGACTGGTGAGGGAAAGACTGTTTATAGCTGTTTATACTAGTGATGACTAGTTTAGGTTACCTTCCACAACATTGTAATGTAACTATAAAAAGATAAACAGTATGACGTTGTTCTTTAATAATTAAAAATTGTAATCTTTGGCAGATTGCTCTTGTATAAGAGTAATAAAACACTTAGGGCTGTGCTGTTATAGATAATCAACTTTAGGGTGGTAACACTAACGCCACTTCATCACACCACCCTGCCATTCATTATTTTATTACATTAATACATTTTCTATAGATTATATTGTGTTTTATGTTGGCTACTGGATCAGGTTGAAACCCTGAAGTCCCACATCCACACACTGGAGAGTAAAAAAAGTAAAAGTAAAGTATCAAGTAACAAATTTTCTATGTTAGCTATACTTGGCATTTCAACTTTATGTGTATTAGCATTAAAGGATTTAATGAGACTTGACGACAAGAAGGGTCTGACATACGTTATTTGTGTAACTTTTCTTTTCTGAACAGCATTTGAATTCAAATGATCGAGGATCATGCATTTGAAATTTGTTTGATTTCACACAAATTGATTTTTTAAGGTACCAAAGTTAACTCTGCAGTGATCCCTTTCCTGCAAATTTAAAACAGATTTGTGCAAATTGTTTCGAATCTGACTTGGCAAATCAATGAGTAACTATCATAGCTGTGGTAAGTTCAAGTGTACATCAATATCAAGTTAAACATTTTAAGCATAATGCATATAAATTACACACCAAGCGTGGAATATGTCTGTTGAGCATAGAAGCTAGCTAATAAATAAGGCCAACAATATAGCTAGCTAGCACATAGCTGTTATATGCGTATATTTCATAAACAAAGTGTAAAGACTCTGTACGACTAATACCGCTTAATTAAAAAGATTATAAGGGTTCAGCCATGTTGAGAAACACCAACATTAAATCACAAACTCATGAACTGTCATAAAAGTTTAAGTTAGGAAATCATGAATACCACAATATTACGACAATATAATATGACGATATTTAATATAGCATTAGTTGCAAAAGTGAGGCTCCTATGATATGATAATTAATAATTAATTAATGATTGATATAGACAGAGCACACTCCATCTGTACTACTTCTCATATGTTATAATCCAGTTAAACAAGGCTTTGAAAAATTAAATTGAGTAATATGATTTCCATGGCGTTCTCAATCAACACGAGAAACCAAAAAGAGGAATGTGGATTTTTCAGTTACCCAATCTGCATCACGTCAACCGATCCACCCGGTGTAAATGTTACATATCGTGTAAGCCATCGGTTTAAGGTGTTTCTGGAGGGCACGGACCTCTGGTTCATGTTCAGGTGAGAACAACAGAGCTTATTTGTGGGTGTTAGTGCTACGGTCACACCTATCAGGTTTTCTGTGACACGTAAAGCATTAGATGGAGTTTAGCAGCATGAGGAGTGCATGAGGAAGTGTGGATCCTGGGGAAATGGTGTAATTAAAATAACATGTTTAATAGTCACACAGAGTTCCTCTTTTGGCTGTAAGAGCCTTTAGCAGTGTGGTCAAACAAAACTTGTGGTCAATGTTGTGTAGGTTGCTAGGCAGCTGGTAAATATGTACACCAAGTAATAATTTAGCTAGCTATCATGTAGCTGTTATGTCTTTTATACAGTGTAAAGGTGTATCGGCAGTAGAAATCAGACAATATCATCAGAAATATCAACATTTACCTCAGATGTGTTGTTAAATCAGTAGGAAAATACTCTATATAACTATAATTCAATTATAATTACAGTTAGCATCAACTGTTAGCACGGTAAACAAATGAAAATAGCAGAACACCCAGTAGGTTTCCTGTTTAAGTCATGTGAATGCTAGGTAATGACTTAGCTAACTAGTTTACAGGTAGCTGTTATGTTTTTATACAGTGTAAAGGCGTATTGGCAGTAGAAATGTGACAAAATCATCAGAAATATTAACATTTACCTCAGATGTCTTTTTAAATCAGTAGAAAAATACTCTATATAACTATAATTACATTATAATTCCAGTTAGCATCAACTGTTAGCACAGTAAACAGATCAAAATAGCAGAAGATCCAATAGGTTTATGTTTAAGTCATGAGAATGCTAACTAATGACTAAGACTAATAATTTACCTAGCTATCATGTAGCTGTTGTGTCTTTTATACGGTGTAAAGGCGTATTGGCAGTAGAAATGAGGCAAAACAATCAGAAATGTCAACATTTACCTCAGATGTGTTGTTAAGTTAGAAGAAAAAGACTCTATCACTACAATTACGTTATAATTAGTGAGTACTGACACTGACATTGCTAGCACAGTGAACAATCGAATATAGTTATGGGAATACTGCTGCTACGCAAGTGGAAAATACAGATGCTGTTTTTACACTAGCTAATGACTGAACATAATGTTTTAGCTCGCTAGCATATAGCCGTTAATTCCAGGAATACCAACATTTCCCTCAGATGTGTTGGTGAATTACAAAGTAATATAGAAATTCCATGTGTTGCTCATGTGGATTTTCTTGTAAAACAATGTGTCAAAGTTTGAAGTTAACACAACTATTATAGAGTATTTTGCTTGTATTACAGTGTCACTATGATTTGATTAGTGTAATTTATGATACTACCATAATTTTACTTCATGGCTAATATATGATAAATCTTAGTACTTTATCAGGAATAAAACACTTCAGGTGATGCTGTTATAGGAAAAAAATCAACAACAGGCCGGTGTGATGACATGAACTTGCTGTCACCACACAAGTGGTGTAAAGTTGGAACAGCATTATATATTATTTTCCAAGTGTTTTATTCCTCTTACACCACAGCAGTTTGCCAACAATTAAAAAATTTCATTTATTAATGAACGACATGCTAATGTTTCTGTCCATCAAAATTATATCAGTGCAAGGTGGTGACCTTTAAATGTTATTTAGCTACACTTCCATACGTGTTAAATAAACACATTTCTCCTTCAACATTTTAATTGTTAAAAAAAACGATACATTCGATTTCGTTTATCATTCGTCACAGATTACGCAGAACGTCCACCGTACAGACCCCTAGGAATGAGCTGTTACTATAGAAACGATAACGTATTAGAATGAGTGCGTTAATATAAACCAATCATGATGCATGATTAATAATCGATATTTTCAGATTTGAGAATCGAAAGTGTTTTAATCATCATGTTTATTGTGATTATGTCTTTCTTTTCTGCTAAATAACATGATTAACACGGTTATCGTGCTGTTTTGTTGTTGTTTTATTGCACCTGAACCGTGGTTAAATGTGTAAGTTTCCATGCAGTGTGTGTTAAGTGTTAAGTAGGTCAGACTGTCAGCGAAGTCACTCTTTTGCTTACTGAGCAATAATCAGATTGCAATCAAGGTCAGTCTGAGTAGTAACTATAAACAAAGGTCTGATGACTCACCCATACAGCCTTGAGAGTGTGAAGACTCCTGCTGTGTGTGTGTGTGTGTGTGTGTGTGTGTTAGTGAGTGATCCAGCCCTGCTTCTTCTTCTTCTTTTCCTTTCGGCTGTTCTCTTCAGGGGTCGCCACAGCGAATCATCTGCCTCCATCTAGCCCTATCCCCTGCATCCTCTTCTCTCAGACCGACTACCTTCATGTCCTCCTTCACTACATCCATAAACCTCCTCTTTGGTCTTCCTCTCGGCCTCCTGCCTGGCAGCTCTAACCTCAGCATCCTTTTACCGATATATTCACTCTCCCTCCTCTGAACATGTCCAAACCATCTCAACCTGGCCTCTCTAACTTTGTCTCCAAAACATCTCACATGTGCTGTCCCCCTGATGTACTCATTCCTGATCCTATCCATCCTCGTCACTCCCAAAGAGAACCTCAACATCTTCAGCTCTGCTACCTCTAACTCTTCCTCCTGTCTTTTCCTCAGTGCAACTGTCTCCAAACCATACAACATCACTGGTCTCACTACTGTCCTGTACACCTTTCCTTTCATTCTTGCTGGTACTCTTTTATCACACAACAGACCTGACACTTTTCTCCACCCATTCCAACCTGCCTGCACACGCTTCTTCACCTCTTTTCCACACTCCCCGTTGCTCTGGACTGTTGACCCTAAGTACTTAAAATCCTGCACCTTCTTTACCTCTTCTCCCTGTAACCTCACTGTTCCACTTGGATCCCTCTCATTCACACACATGTATTCTGTCTTGCTGCGACTAACCTTCATTCCTCTTCTCTCCAGAGCAAACTTCCACCTCTCTAGAGTTTCCTCCACCTGCTCCCTGCTCTCACTACAGATCACAATGTCATCCGCAAACATCATAGTCCATGGAGATTCCTGTCTGACCTCATCTGTCAGCCTGTCCATCACCACCGCAAACAAGAAGGGGCTCAGAGCCGATCCTTGATGCAGTCCCACCTTCACCGTGAACTCCTCTGTCACACCTACCGCACACCTTACCACTGTCCTACTGCTCTCATACATATCCTGCACCACTCTAACATACTTCTCTGCCACTCCAGACCTCCTCATACAATACCACAGCTCCTCTCTTGGCACCCTGTCATACGCTTTCTCTAAATCTACAAAGACATAATGCAGCTCTTTCTGACCCTCTCTGTACTCCATCAACATTCTCAAAGCAAATATTGCATCTGTAGTGCTCTTTCTTGGCATGAAACCATACTGCTGCTCACAAATGCTCACTTCTCCCCTTAGCCTTGCTTCCACTACTCTTTCCCACAACTTCATTGTATGGCTCATCAGCTTAATACCTCTGTAGTTTCCACAACTCTGCACATCTCCCTTGTTCTTAAAAATCGGCACCAAAACACTTCTCCTCCATTCCTCAGGCATCCTCTCACTCTCTAAGACCTCGTTGAACAACCTAGTTAAAACTCTACTGCCATCTCTCCTAGACACTTCCATACCTCCACTGGTATGTCATCAGGACCAACCGCCTTTCCTCTCTGCATCCTCTTCAAAACTCTCCTAACTTCACCCTTGCTAATCCTTTCTACTTCCTGCTCAACAATATTTGCCTCTACTACTCTTCTCTCTCTGTCATTTTCCTCATTCATCAGATCCTCAAAGTACTCCTTCCATCTTTCCCTCCCCCTCCTGTCTCCTGTCAACACATTTCCATCTCTATCTTTAATCACTCTAACCTGCTGCACATCCTTACCATCTCTATCCCTCTGCCTCGCCAACCGATACAAATCCCTCTCACCTTCCTTACTATCTAACCTTGCATACATGTCCTCATAAGCTTTCTGTTTAGCCTTTGCCACCTCTATCTTAACCTCACGCTGCATCTCCCTATATTCCTGTCTACTTTCCTCCGTCCTCTCACAGTCCCACTTCTTCCTAGCTAACCTCTTCTTCTGGATACTCTCCTGAACTTCCTCATTCCACTACTAAGTCTCCTTGTCTTCTTTCCTCCTTCCAGATGACACACCTAGCACCTTCCTACCTGTCTCCCTGATCATTTTGGCTGTAGTAGTCCAGTCATCTGGAAGCACCTCCTGACCACCTAAAGCCTATCTCAACTCCTCCCTGAAAACCGCACAGCACTCTTCCTTTTCCAACTTCCACCACTTTGTCTTCTGCTCTGCCTTTGCTCTCTTCATCTTCCTCACCACCAGAGTCATCTTACACACCACCATCCTATGCTGTCTAGCTACACTCTCTCCTACCACTACTTTGCAATCGCTAATCTCCATCAGATTACAGTGTCTACATAAGATATAGTCCACCTGTGTGCTCCTGCCACCACTCTTATATGTCACCCTGTGTTCCTGCCTCTTCTGAAAGTACATGTTCACCACAGCCATCTCCATACTTTTAGCAAAGTCTACCAACCTCTGTCCTTCTGGGTTCCTTACCTGAAGACCAAACCTGCCCATCACTTCCTCATCCCCACTTTTCCCTTCACCAACATGTCCATTAAAGTCTGCCCCTATCACCACTCTCTCACATCTGGGAACACTCTGCATCACTTCCTCAAGCTCGCTCCAGAATCTGTCTTTCTCCTCTTGCTCACAACCTATTTGTGGAGCGTAAGCACTAACAACATTCAACATCACACCTTCAATTTCCAGCTTCAGACTCATCAACCTATCTGACACTCTCTTTACCTCTAGAACATTCTTCACAAACTCCTCCTTCAGGATCACTCCTACTCCATTTCTCTTCCTGTCCACCCCATGATAAAACAGTTTAAACCCTGCTCCAATGCTTCTAGCCTTGCTCCCTTTCCACCTGGTCTCCTGGACACACAGAATGTCGACTTTCCTCCTCTGCATCATATCTACCAGCTCTCTGCCTTTACCTGTCATTGTACCAACATTCAAAGTCCCTACTTTCAGTCCTAAACTCCTGCCTTTCCTCTTCTCGCTCTGCCTACGGACACACCTTCCTCCTCTAACACACCTTCCTCCTCTCCTTCTTCGACCAACAGTAGCCCAATTTCCACCAGTGCCCTGTAGGTCAACGGCACCGATGGTGGTTGTTGTTAACCCGGGCCCCGACCGATCCGGTATGGAAGTCATTTTAGTGATTCGCATATTGAATTTGGCAAAAGTTTTATGTCGGATGCCCTTCCTGACACAACCCTCTCTATTTATCCGGGCTTGGGACCGGCACAAAAAGTACACTGGCTTGTGACCTCCTGTGGCTAGATTAGTGATCCAGCCCTGCTGACCGTGTGTTAATCTGGCTGAAACATCTGCTGTGAGGCAGTAATCCGTGTCCAGTATGTGCTTTGCAATTATCCGTCACTTTAGATACTATAGCAGCTCTAAAATGAATTCGAACCCTTTTCCTACACATTTTTCAGAAAATACAAGCTGTAAATCACCTCCAAAATCACTTCATCACGATTCTGATTTCTGTTGTATATAAATATACAGAACATCCATAACATCAAAACCACCTGCCTTATATTGTGTAGGTCCCCTTTGTACCACCAAAACAGCTCTGACCCGTCGAGGCATGGACTCCACAGGACCTCTGAAGGTGTTAGCAGCAGATCCTGTAAGTTGTTGGACTTGTTTGTCCAGCACATCCCACAGATGCTCGATAGGCTTGAGATCCAATTTGTGCTACTGTAGCTCTTCTGTGGGATCGGACCAGACGGGCTAGCCTTCGCTCCCCATGCACATCAATGAGCCTTGGGCGCCCATGACCCTGTCCCTGGTTCACTGGTTGTCCTTCCTTGGACCACTTTTGGTAGGTACTAACCACTGCATACCGGGAACACCCCACAAGACCTGCCGTTTTGGAGATGCTCTGACCCAGTCGTCTAGCCATCACAATTTAGCCCTTGTCAAAGTCACTCAGATCCTTACACTTGCCCATTTTTCCTGCGTCCAACACATCAACTTTGAGAACTGACTGTTCACTTGCTCTCTAATATATCCCACCCCTCGACAGGTGCCACTTCTGTACATTATGTGTTATTCACTTCACCTGCCAGTGGTTTTAATGTTATGGCGGATCGGTGTATATTTGCGCTAGATGTCACTAAAAGCCTTAGCATTTTTAATGAAACTTTTATTTTTACATCTGAAATCAGCTGCATCAAGCAACAGTCCTAGAATATTGTCAAGAATATTGCTATATTCTGATAAAAATAATAATAATAAAATGATATTTTCTATCATTTTGGTCAACCTTAAATACTTTAGACTCAAATGACATCACAGTTAATAACAATCACATTGAAATAGTGTTTTTATTTCTTGTATAATGTTTTGCCCTTTTTAAAAACCATTTTTAAGCGTTCCTACACATGAAGAATTATTATTATTATTATTTTTTTTATTTTTTTTTTTTTTTACATATAAGCAATATTTAGAAAAACTCAAAGTTTATATGGCATGCAGTTTAATATAATTTAAAAAGAAAATCATCTACAATATCTGTGTTATGTCACCAGAAGAAGGCTGGACACAGTTGCGGTCAAAAACTTCGTCACTTTATTCAGCACACATGTGGAAAGGACACAGGGTAACACAAAAGCTTTTAGAAGGCTTCGAGTCTTCGCGGGATATCGTGGCAAAGTTTATACACACTCTCAAAATCGTTAGCGCTAGCAGTAAGACAAACACACACTTAACAACAGAAAGGAAAAACGGAATAACAGCATCCAGAAATAAACACCCTTAACATAAATAGTGGTCACTACATAAAGTGTGCTAACTAAACAGCGCTAACCGAAAATCAGACACAAGTGCACGTAAAATTATCACCGAGATGTGTAAACAGAAAGAGGGCTTGAGAGGAAGTCGGAATCCAAGGTACTTAGCTTAAAGGTCAATGCCGTGAGAATCAGTCCAGAATTCAATTGCTCAGTAAGGTAAGATTTGGGAAAACAAACAATACTTCGCGTCCAACCTGTAACACAAAAGTCCTTAAATAAAGTGCTTGTGAAATTGAAGACAGGTGCGCGGGATTAGAAGGAGGGTGATTGTGACCGTGGTAGTGTGTGGGTGCTTTGGGTGTTGTAGTCCCTGGCGGCCATGTTTGTAGGCCGCCGAGCTTGCTGGGAAATGTAGTGTGGAGTGTGTGAATGAGAGTTCTGGTAATTGAAGTCGCGCTTTTTGCGCGACCTAACAGAGCCCCCCCCCCAAAGGGCTCACTCCGGGAGCCTCTCCTTGCCTGGGTCGACCTCTGGGTCTAGGTTTTGGGTATTCTGGATGGATGCGGTGAAATTCGTCCACCATTTCAGGGTCCAGCATGTCCTTAGCCGCCACCCAGCTCTGTTCCTCGGGCCCGTACCCCTCCCAGTCAATGAGGTACTGAAGTTTTCCTTGACGTCGCCGGGATTTTAGAATCTGACGAATCTGATAGGCCGGTTGTCCGTCAACTTCCTGTGGGGGAGGTGGATTAGAAGGGTTTTGAGAGGTGAGGATGCCTGTGTGGAAGGGTTTCAGGAGAGAAACGTGAAAGGAGGGGGCAATGCGCCAATGTTTGGGGATGGCTAGTCTGTAGGTTACCTCATTGATGGGCCTGATGACTTTGAAAGGGCCGAGATAACGAGGACAGAGCTTCTGGCAGGGATGTCTGAGGTGCAAGTTTTGGGTGGAGAGCCATACCCGTTCACCGGGTTGGTAGCGTGGTGTTACCTGTCGGTGGCGATCCGCCTGGGCTTTTGATTTGGAGGCTGCTTGTCTTAGTCTCCTATGGGTGCTTGCCCAGACCTGTTCACTGCGGTCAAACCATTCGTTTACGGCTGGTGCGTCCGTGGCTGTGGCGTCCCACGGAAACAAAGGGGGCTGATATCCTAGCACGCATTGGAATGGGGTCAGGTTAGTGGCAGAATGGCGGAGTGAGTTCTGGGCGTATTCCACCCATGGCAGGAAGCGGGCCCAATCAGAGGGATTTTTGTGACAAAACGAACGAAGCATCCTTCCGACTTCTTGGTTTACCCGTTCCGCTTGCCCGTTGGATTCAGGGTGGTATCCCGACGTAAGGCTCACATTTACTCCCAATTTACCCATAAAACCGGACCATACGCGAGATATAAACTGCGGTCCCCGATCGCTAACTATGTCTTTGGGGATCCCAAAATAACGAAATACGTGTGTGAATATCAGTTCTGCTGTGTGGAAGGCTGATGGTAGATGGGGCAAGGAAACTAGACGGAGGGATTTGGAGAACCGATCTAATATAACAAAAATGGTGGTGTGACCCAGAGAATTGGGGAGGTCAGTGATGAAATCTACTGCGAGATGTGACCAGGGTCGTTGAGGAGTGGGTAGTGGCATGAGTTGGCCAGCAGTGAAGGTTCTGGGTACCTTAGTTTGGGCGCAGATGTCACATGATTTGACCGCCTGTTGTATTTCTTGGGCCATATTGGGCCACCAGTACTTGTGGGACAAAAGGTGGTAGGTGCGTAGGGAACCGGGGTGAGCGGTACCGGGAACCGTGTGAGCCCATCTTATTAACCGGGTCCTATAGGTAGGAGGGACAAACAATTTTGTGGGAGGACAAACCGACGGTACGTACTTACGTGGGAATTTGTGAAGTAAGCTGTCAAATTCCCAGTGCACATTACCGACAAAACAGGAGGGAGGTAGGATGTGGTCGGGTTTGGAAGGTTGTGAATCCCTAGTGTGGAGACGGGAAAGGGCGTCCGCCTTGTGGTTCTTAGACCCGGGGCGATAAGAAAGGGTAAACTGAAACCGTGCGAAGAATAGGGACCAACGTGCTTGGCGAGGGTTTAGTCGTTTGGCGGTGTGCAGATATTCTAAATTCTTGTGATCTGTGAAAACGGTAAACGGGTGTTCTGCCCCCTCTAGCCAGTGTCGCCACTCCTCCAAAGCTAATTTTATCGCTAGCAGTTCATGATCTCCCACGTCATAATTCTGTTCTGCCGGCGATAATTTTTTCGAAAAGAAGGCGACGGGGTGAAGTTTTGGTTTTTCCCCTAGACGTTGGGATAATACGGCCCCCACCCCTGCCTCAGAGGCATCTACTTCTACTACGAAGGGACGAGAAGGATCTGGGTGCTTGAGGATAGGAGCCGTGGTGAAAGCCGCTTTGAGTCTGGAAAATGCCTGCTCGGCCTCGTGGTTCCAAACCAGACGGCGAGGACCGCCCCGCAACAGAGCAGTAAGGGGTAGGGCAATAGAACTAAAACCCCGGATAAAGCGTCTGTAAAAGTTGGCGAAACCCAAGAAACTTTGGAGCTCCTTGATGGTAGTAGGAGTGGGCCATTGTGTTACCGCCGTGACCTTACTCTTGTCCATGGCCACTCCCTCGGGGCTAATGACGTAACCCAGGAAGGTCGTAGTGTTAGTGTGGAACTCACACTTTTCTGCCTTTACATAGAGTCCATTTTCCAGTAGGCGTGTGAGAACCTGGCGTACCTGAGACACGTGGATTTTGTAGTTGGGGGAGTAAATCAAAATGTCGTCAATATAGGCCACCACGAATTTTCCTAACATGTCCCTCAGCACGTCATTAATTAGGCATTGGAATACTGAGGGCGCGTTAGTCAGCCCATACAGCATTACGAGGTATTCGTAGTGACCTGTTGTTGTGCTGAAGGCGGTCTTCCACTCATCCCCTTCCCGGATACGCACCAAGTTGTACGCGCTACGGAGGTCCAATTTGGTGAAATATCGGGCTTCACGCAGTTGTTCTAAGGCGGAAGGGACGAGTGGAAGGGGGTAGGTATATTTCACCGAGGCGCGGTTGAGCCCTCGGTAGTCAATGCAAGGACGAAGGCCCCCTCCCTTCTTGGCCACGAAAAAGAAGCTGGCTGCTGCCAGGGAAGTGGAGTGACGAATATATCCCTGTTGGAGAGGCTCCTGAATGTATTCGGACATGGCTTTATGTTCTGCTTGGGACAGGGGATATATATGTCCACGTGGCGGAGTCATACCCGGCAGGAGGTCTATGGAACAGTCATATGAACTATGGGGTGGAAGACCACTAGCCCTGAGTTTACTAAATACCTCCTTGAGGTCGCTATATTCGTCGGGTATACAGACGGTGGGTGCGTTTTCAGGGCTTTCAACGGATGTGGTTGCCACAGTGAGTGATAGGGTGTTTAGGCATTGTTGGTGACAGAAGGGTGACCAGTTGAGTATTTGCTGGTTTGTCCAAGAGATGTGAGGGTTATGCTTTCTCATCCACGGTAAGCCCAAGACCACGGGGTATCGGGTAGACTTGATAACCCAGAAGGATATTTCTTCGTGGTGGAGCGCGCTGACACGAAGCCCCAGGGTGTGTGTGTAGCGGGTGATGTTTCCGATGGGCGTACCGTCGATGGCCTGAATTTTAAGCGGTTGAGGTAGGGGACGAGTGTCTAGGTCAAGCTGACACACTATTTCCTCGTCGATGAAGTTGCCCGCTGCTCCGGAGTCGAGCATGGCTGTAACAAGAGTGCAGACACCTGAATGTTCAAGGTAGACGGGTAGAGTAAAAGAACATGAAACAACATCAGGAATCTGACTCACCGGGGTTGAACGGGTGCGTTGTCCGCCCCTCGTCGAAGTTATGCTTGTGGGGCGGACAGGGCAGGAATGAAGAGGGTGATCAGCGCGGCCACAGTAGAGACATAGATTCTCTCGGCGTCTCCTTTCTTTCTCGTCGGGGTCCAGTTTTGCATGGCCGATCTGCATGGGTTCGTCGCTAGCGGGGAGTCGGGTTGATTCAGGGTGCTGAGATGAATGCCTACGGCTGTAAAGAAGTTGATCGAGGCGAATGGCGAGATCAATCAACGAATCTAGGTTAAGAGGCTCATCGCGGCAGGCCATCTCAGTGACTATGGCGGGATTGAGGCCCTGACGGAAGACAGCTTTTAATGCCACGTCATTCCAGCCGCTACCCGCAGCGATAGTCCGGAATTCTAAGGCGTAATCCGCCACTCGAAGTGAGCCTTGCCTCAGTGTTAGGAGCCGTTCCCCGACTTCCTGGTGATCGGGGGCGTGGTCAAACACCCGGTGGAACATGGAGACAAAGGTGTCATAGGAAGCAACCGTTTCTCCCCCTCGTTCCCTTACTGCCGCCGCCCACTTTAATGCCTTGCCTGTTAATAAGGAGATGAATCGCGCCACTTTCTCATGATCCCCCATTTCCCCACAACAGTCAAAGTATAAGGAGCATTGTAAGATGAAACCCTTACATAATCCAGTGTCACCGTTGTACTTATCGGGTACGGGCATAGGCAGCCGAGGTGTGGAAAAGGAGGTGGGCGCGGCGCGCTGCGTTGCTGTAGCCGTGACTTGAGAGAGAAGTTGAAGATTCTGATCCATTTCTCCCAAGCGTTGTTGTTGCGCGTTGATAATTTGACCGTGAGCTGCGATTGCTTGACGAATTTCCTCCGCTGCGTCCATGTCGAGGCGAAGTATTCTGTTATGTCACCAGAAGAAGGCTGGACACAGTTGCGGTCAAAAACTTCGTCACTTTATTCAGCACACATGTGGAAAGGACACAGGGTAACACAAAAGCTTTTAGAAGGCTTCGAGTCTTCGCGGGATATCGTGGCAAAGTTTATACACACTCTCAAAATCGTTAGCGCTAGCAGTAAGACAAACACACACTTAACAACAGAAAGGAAAAACGGAATAACAGCATCCAGAAATAAACACCCTTAACATAAATAGTGGTCACTACATAAAGTGTGCTAACTAAACAGCGCTAACCGAAAATCAGACACAAGTGCACGTAAAATTATCACCGAGATGTGTAAACAGAAAGAGGGCTTGAGAGGAAGTCGGAATCCAAGGTACTTAGCTTAAAGGTCAATGCCGTGAGAATCAGTCCAGAATTCAATTGCTCAGTAAGGTAAGATTTGGGAAAACAAACAATACTTCGCGTCCAACCTGTAACACAAAAGTCCTTAAATAAAGTGCTTGTGAAATTGAAGACAGGTGCGCGGGATTAGAAGGAGGGTGATTGTGACCGTGGTAGTGTGTGGGTGCTTTGGGTGTTGTAGTCCCTGGCGGCCATGTTTGTAGGCCGCCGAGCTTGCTGGGAAATGTAGTGTGGAGTGTGTGAATGAGAGTTCTGGTAATTGAAGTCGCGCTTTTTGCGCGACCTAACAATCTGGATATGATTTTAAATAATTTAGTTAATAATGTTAACTAAAATTCCTTCTCTTCATCTCAGCTTCAGATGCTCTCTGCATACTTAAATTAGCTGGATATATATATATATATATATATATATATATATATATATATATATATATATATATATATATATATATATATATATATATATATATTTTTTTTTTTTTTTTTTAAAGATTGTCCAGTACATAAGGTTTCATGTTGAGGAAAAACAGTTTATTGTTACATTACTATTGTTTGAAAAAATAAAAATGTGCAAAGAAAAAAAATAAATTTTTTAAAATTTTTTGCGTGAAAATATTTCAAATTTGACCGTTTTCACTTGACTCAGTTGTTGCTAACATCATACTTCATCATAACATCATACTCAACAACAGCTAGCCTGCTAGTAAACTTTGGCAGTCGGTATTAATTTACACAACAAAGTAGCTCGCTTAAGGTTAGCTTGGCTACTCTGTTTAATTACACAATATAATAGTTAGCCTAATATTAGCTAGCCTTGTAGCAATCACATTAGCATTCATGCAGTGCTATGTTCAGGCTGCTGGCTAGCTTAGTTAATGCTGCTAAACTATTAGGGCTATATTATGTAAATAATCACGTAGCTGTTATGTCTTTTATACAGACAGTGTAAAGGTGAAATGTCAGTTAAAAAAAAAACATTAGACAAAATCATCAGTAATATCAACATTTACCTAAAATCACGTTATGAATACACTTAGCATTGACCGCTAGTGAACACATTACTTTGAATTGAACTGAACTGAATATAGCAGAACACTTGATACAGAACACTGTTGCTAGGTAACTGGGGTGGAAAATAATGTTGCTAAACTAATTAAGCCTATATTATGCTAAGCTACCTAAACACACCACTGCACTCATATAACTAGCTTACTAGTTAGCTTAGCTAATGTGACCTCAGGAGATGTCTCGCTGTAAAGAGGTAACTTAAATTTTGAAGATTAAACTAAAAACTAGTTAAATATAAAGAGAGAGAGAGAGAGAGAGAGAGAGAGAGAGAGAGAGAGAGAGAATGCATGAGATAAATTAAATTTAATATGCTAAGTAGTACATGAAACAAATAAAGGATGTAATCAGCTGTATTTTGTGTGTGTGTTTACTCAAACAGCAGCATACTCTAATGTGAACCTCTTCTTTATTGTTTTCTTGCCTGCAAATAATTCAGGAAGTGACATCAGACGTCTGGCAGGCGGCTGTCAGTGGGATAAGGGTGTTTCGGATAGCGTGCTGTCTGGTCGTTCAGCACACTGAGACTATCATGGGATCTGTCTCACCCTGTAATGAGGTCTAATCGACTCGGGGCCAGCCTCGTTAGCCAGGCGTGTATCGTAGCTGTATCAGTATACAGATGCTGTAAACACAGCTGTTTGCCTCGGCAAGCTCCACCTAAAACACAAAACACTCTCCTCTGTACACGCTAAGAGAACACAAATCTGAAACTAAATCTGATCGTCAGATCCAATCGACTCCTTGGTGGCCTGTTAGCATGTTATATATACTGTATATCATACCATCAGACTCATATTGTCTTAAATATGTTCCAGGAGCAGATAATGTTGGTTGGACATTAAAATATACAGGAATACATGTGCTGGTGCTTTTGGGACAGATTGGATTTACGGTTTCTGCATAGCAGAGAGTAGCAAGTGTGTTTTTCCCCATAAGATAGGGATACATAGGTTGTATTGATGTGTTGATTAAAAAATACAGAAAGGTAAATAAAACTCCATTGGTCCGCCGTCTAACGCCCTGGTATACGATACGCCGTCTAACACTCTGGAATACGATAGCAACCACTTAACCCGCTAGCAACCACCTGAGATACCACAGGAACCGCCTAGCTACAAACTAGCAACCGCCTGGTATAGCGTAGCAACACACTAGAGTTCCATAGCAACACCCTAACAACACCCTAGCAACCACCTGGAACACCATATCAACCAACTTAGCAACACCAACACCAGCAACACCAATGGCAATCACTTAGAAACACCATAGTAACCACATAGCAACTCCATAATGACCACTTACTACAACAATGACATCCTAACTACAACATTCATAACCAACTACTAAAAAACAACATTTTTTTAACTGAAAAGTTTTAAACTGGAATGTTTTAACATTTTAAAGTCAATAACAGTGAAACACTGTAGTATTACGTTGTAGTGAAGGTCGTAGTGTTGCAGTTTAAATGTTTTAAAATGGAATGTTTTAACACTTTAAAGGTAATAACAATGAAACGTCGATGACTCAGCCCTTTACGTGTGTTTAGCATGCTCGGTCAAGCCAACACAAAGTTCACCAAGTTTAACTTCTGCTACTCTTTGCAGAAGCCCAAACTAAACAGTCTTTTTTTTTTTTAACGTTTATTGACGATTTACCTCAGAATGTTAGCTACAGGGGCTTTTATTCACCCCCTTTCACTTTTCCACATTTTGTCGTGTTTTGACCTGGAACTGAAATGGACTTCATTTTGATTTTATGCTGTGATTGCACAGTGATGTAAAATCTATTATTAAAAAATTAAAAGTATATATATATATATATATATATAAAATCAGTAACCAGGTAAAGAGGGGATTAGTCAAAGAAACACCCAAGAGGCCAAGGATAACTTTTAACCTGATGCTGCCACCACCATGCTTCACAGTGAGGATGGTGTTCTCAGTGTAATGATCATTGCCGAGTTTCCGCCGAACGTATCACTTTTGTTCCAAGACCAGAAAGATTGATTTTGTTCTCTTTTCCACATTTTTGCCAAATCTCCAACATGCAAACTTCACCCAGGATTTCATACGACTCAACACTTTTCCATAAAGCGCAGCGTTGTGCAGTGTCCAGGCTGTGGTCGTGCTGAAAGGGTCAAAGGGAGTGAATACTTTCGCAAGCCACCGTTGTTATGTTGAGAGTGATATTTTTGTACCAGCACTGTGTGTTTTTAGTAAAAGACCTGAATTAGTAATAAAATGTCATTAATTAGAAATAAAATTGTGGTTTAAAAGGCCGCTGTAGCAGGTAGGACCAACTGACTGAAGTAATTTAACTACGTTTTAACTTTTGATATTATTTTGCGAGCGAGTTAAAACTACAAAATTAGAAAGAAAGAAGATACCCTTTGCAAGTAAGTTTTATTTCTCTTTCAACATGAGTTTTGCCGTGTGAACAGCTTCAGGTGAGGTAAGAGGAGGCGAGAAAAACGAGAATAAAAAGGGCCACAACAGTATAGTATATAACAGTAGAGTATATTGTTAAAAGCATTATACTGAACAAATACAATTTAATTTAATTAAACTGCTAAAAAGAGACATCTCATATTCACATTCAACCCTTATTTACAGTATATATTTACAGTAGATGCTTCATACATATTTAACAATGGAAATTTTACTATGATAATGTTGTGTTGGTTACAGAAATTGAACAAATGGAATGGAAACAAACTTTTATAAATGTATGGGTTTATTGTGCTGTTGTACAGCCACAGGCCACGCTAACCCAAAACCAAACACACACTAAGGTCAGTGCTCTCGATATGTTCTTAACAATGATTTCTCAGAATGATTGGTTTCAAAGCTGGTGTGACCAGTGTTCAGTTTGTCTGGTTGATCAATTTTGATATGAAATTGATGTCTTGATTCTCTTCAGGATCACTAGCTAGCTTGTACAGTAAGTGTGTCTTTTGAGTGGATTTAGCAAGAGCTAGTTTTCTGTCTGGATAGCTAACCGTGACGAAATGCTTTGGAAAGGCTTCGGCTTATTGCAACAGCCATAATGTAGGCTAATTAAACGTAGTAAACCGGGATGCTATGAAATACAATAACAGGTAGAACATTTTTTACGGCAGCACTAAAAGAGTTCAAAGGTCAGATCATGAAGAGCGTTAGAAAGGGGGCGTTTGCATTTACATTTCTATCAAATTATAATTCCTACTTTAACCCAAAGTGTTTTATTCCTCTTATACCACAACGATTTGCTATTTCCGATTACGATTTTCAAACATTTGTTAAAGAATGTCAGCATAGTTCTTTATCTGTTTATATGCAGTTACGTTTAACGTTGCGGAAACGAGTTAGTTCCTGTTCTCACTTACGTTAAAAAAAAAAAAAAAACCACACTGTCGTTTTATTTATCTCCATCTATCTTTTAAATGTAAGTTTAATTTACTATAGCATAACCATTTCTATTCTGCGTGTTTACAATAGTTACTTCAATTGCAACATTTGTGTATTTTCATTTTGCAGCGAGATCAATACAAGCCTACCTTGAATTAATCAGTTATGCTCGTTGCCGTAGTTACATTGCAACATGATTTAGAACTGTGATTATGTTTAATGGCCAATCATCAACAGGTATTTTGTGTTTCGCTATAAATTACGTTATTCGATTTACAACAGCAAACGTAATTCAGAATATCGTCACTAATCGTGCCGTCAGTGTCGATAAAACACTTTTTACATCCTTAATGTTGAAGCTTTTGTCTGTACAGTATAATTACAATTATGCAAAAAAAAATTATTTATTTTAATTATGTAGATTGTTTTAGAAATGTAAGGTCATAACCTCGTTGTATGCGAAACAGATTAATGAAGAAGAATCACAGTGTTGCGATACAGAATTGAGTGATAATGTAGTTTAGCACGTCAGACTGGTTTATAATCAGCTGTGTAGCTGTAGTGTGTCTCAAAGTATTTTACAGATCCTCTGGAAGATTCCAGTCAGGTTTCGTTGGTCAAACCTGGTTTTGTTCTGCTTGGGAAATGAAGAACTCGAGCAGCAGCGAGGCAGGAAACTCTCATCAGAGAGACTTAATGAGTTACACACCTCCATCTAGTGGAAAGATATAAGAGGTGGAGGAGGTCAGGTCAAGAAAAGGAGGTTTTTAAATCATCATCTAGTGAATGAAGTAAACGAGTCGACTCTTTTAAGCGAACACCGAGAGATGACTCGCGTACACGAGATTGTTTTTGGTCGATCTGCTTCCAGAAATCTTGAAAAATGGTGAGGTGTGTGTTTGATTCTCAGCTGTGTGGATGAAGGATCCGTCTGCACCGTAGAGCCTCGCCGATTTAACAATAATATGAATACATTTCATAAAGGACAGTGTTATTTGGTTCATTAGAAGGCACAGTAAGATAGTTAGGCAATTAAAGAACAATCACTAGGCAAAATATTGCAAACGTTGTTGGGTTTAGATAAAACATGGCAAATGAATCGTTCTGGGAGACGAAAGAATCGACTCTTATCGATGAGCCGAGTCAAAAACAAGAAAGAAAAAGACTCTAACCTAAATCAGAATCTCACCATGGACCTGTCTGAAATTTACTATCTATCTATTTATCTATCCATCCATCCATCTTAGTTAACTACAAAAGTTTGCACCTCCTTAAGACATAACTAATCCGTTTATGTGGAACGCCCCCCATGTGAATGAGCTGTAACTGTAAAAACAATAACATACTAGAAAGAGTGATTTGCAGCTGCACTATTGTCAGAGCTGCTGTTATAGAAAACTAATCAACACCTCCTGACCAATCACAGTCCAGAATTCAGCAGCGCCGCGGTGCAAAAAGGTTTACGCAATCTTTCATACACTGATTTTATCGATTAGATCATATACAGCGATAAATAGACCAGCTGTTTTTCCCCCCCATACTGCAATTCGTTGGATTTTACTGAGAAACGTTTTTCCAACATATATGACACACACACACACACACACACACACACACACACACACCTCAGTCAGTCATTTAGTGCTGGAGCAGCTTTTCATCTTTACTTCTCAAAAATGAAATACATATTAGTCTTACAAAAACCAAAGCATTTAAACAAAACCCCACGGGTCATCTTTACAGGAGTGTCAAGTGCCAGTGTTTTAAATAGAGAGCATATCCTGCATAAATTAACATATTTAATTAATCTGATGATGTGTTCACTGGGTCAGACGTCAGTGCTGTCCTGTTTTCTTGCTTTTAATATTCGAGTGCTCCTGATCGTCCTTGTTCTCCTCCATGTAAGACTGAACGGATCTCCATAAAGCTCGGATGTTCCCCTCTCCGAACCCGGTGGCCCCACGGCGCTCGATCAGCTCCAGGAAGAACGTGTCCTCGGAGAAGATGGGCTTGGTGAACACCTGCAGCAGGTACCTGTTGGACAATTCATTCTGGATTAAATAACAAACCGAAATCAAGAAAACGAGGCCCCGCCCACCTTATCGTACTCATTTACGGCCAATCAGGGAGCTCCAAATGCGTGTCATTTACATACAGCTCTCTCACTGATGCAGGTGAAGCAGTGATAAGTGTTCAAAAATAAGACAAGCTTTCATGTATAAAGACTCAAGTCACCAATTTCTAAGAGCGAAGTCGTAGCATTATGAGGAAAAGTTTAAAATGGTAGAAAAAAAAGGTTTTATGGAATTATGGATAAGTTATGGATAGGTTTATTGGGTATATTATGCAAAGTTGTAATAAAGATCACTTTTAGCAAGAACAAACATACTTTCTTCATCCAGTTTAATGTTTCAAATTCATTTTTTAAATACTCACTATAATGTCTTCTTGTTACAATTTAGATTTTATGCATTGTGCTGCTGCATGATTGGCTGATTGGATAACTGCATAAATGTGCAGATGTTCCTAATAAAGTGGACGGTGAGTGTATAGTATAGTACAGTACATATACATATTAGTATATAGAGTATGACAGTGAGACGTATGATGGTGAGACGTGTCATTGTCCATACCTCTTACTGCATGCGGTCGGATCCTCGCCGTTCACCCGCAGGTCTGTGTCTAACAGGATGCCGTGCTGCATCAGCACTTTCGGATCAAGCCCCGCCTCCTCGATCTCCTGCTGCCTTCCCACCTGATGGAGAAAAAACCATGGTGTATCAGATACAGCAGTGCGGTCACTTTAACTGCAAAGTGGACTTGATAAACTGGAGTTTGAGGAGAACCTCGGTGTAGTAGGCCGCAGGAGGAGAGAAGAACTGAACGCCGGCGTTGGCCATGGTGTCTGCTGTGGACACGATGTCCTGCGTGAACAGGCCGATGTGCTGGATGCCCGGACCTCTGTGCTGCTCCAGAAACGTATCCACCTGATTCCTTCCTGAAACACAAATGAAAATAATATAACGATGACGTTATTCCATGCAGGTGTGGAGAATTTTTTTATTTTTTATTTTTTTAAACAGGTCACATGATCAGTTCAGATAAACCCTGACGTCGTACCCTGCTCAGGCAGAGATTCGGCGATGACGAACTTGCAGTCCGGCTCCTTCCTGTCTTTAAAAGGGAGCTTGATTCCCGTCTCGCTGCATTTCCAGTACTCCATGGCGGTCAGACGCAGACCGATTCCGTCCTGATCCAACGTGTAGCCTTCATCTACGTCCTCGTTTCTTCTCGGGGAAACGCAAACAGATCAGTAATATAATAAACTTAATCGACTTTATTACTGGCAGATCAGCAGGTCAGTGACTGAAACCTTATCTATACTATAAATGTAATACGTGAGGAATAAAACACTTTGCGTCATGCTGTTACAGGAAAATAATCAATATCGGTTTGGTGTGATGAGCTACAGCTTATTATTTTCTTCAAGAGTTTAATTCCTTCCTCTGAATGGAAAGAGTAATCTCAAAGCGCCCCCTGTTGGACATCAAGAGTATAGAAAGTATTATTGTATACAGGCTAGTGTATAGGGACAGGGAGCGTATGGGAATTTAGGATGCATGCTCTACACTCTTAGAAAGAAATAAAGGGTTATTTTGGTAGTAAAGGCGTGTTAGATTCCTAAAGGGGTTCCACTTGGAACCATTTCTACTAGGGTACTGTAGGGTTCTACGCACTGTATGTAGTGTGGATGACTTGGTGGTGCAACACAGTTCTGGGTTTGATCCTGAGCTCAGGTTTCTGTCTGTTTGGGTTCTCTGGTTTCCTCCCAGAAACATACTACACTCACCGAAAGAAAAAAAAAAAGGTTCTTTGGGGGTTCTTCTGATAGTTAAGCGGTTTCTGCGTCCTAAAGAGGTTTTACGTGGAACCCTCTATAATGGGGAAACAGTGTATTATAAGGTTCTACACTGAGAGAACTAATAGTTCTAGATTTAACTACATAAACTTTATGTAGTGTTCATATGGAGGATAGGGATTAGATAAATGATGTAGGAACCCTATGTAGGGAGCCATGTGGGACTTTAGGACACAGCCCACATTGTACCCCTCTCTCTCTCTCTCTCTCTCTCTCACCTGCAGATGAAAAATCTCTGGAACCCGAAGTTCCTCTCGTACCAGCGCATCACCTCGGCCGTGCTGCGTCTCGGGCACGCGTACGTGACGTGATCAAAATGCGTCACGGGACACCGCGCGTCCTCCTCCGCTCCGGTCCCGACCTCACAAAATCCGGGCAGAAAGGGCCCTCGGTACCGACTCGTGTCCACGAGCGTGTGGCAGACGTTGCCCACGACGGACTTCACGACCGAGTAAGTCACGTGGCCGCCGTCGTCACGGACGCGCGTCGGCGGCACGAGCAGGTCGCAGCCGCGCGCGCGCAGCGACTCCGACGACCTCTCGACGTCCTCGACCTCGAAGCACACGTTGCACGCGCTGTCCACCGAGTAGTGCGGCCGCACGTCGTACAGGATGCCGCCGACGCGTCCCGGACCCACATCGTCCCCGTGTGAATGAGCGATGTTCCGGTGCTCCGGCAGCAGCGCCTCTCCGCCGCAGCTCGGTCTCTCAGTGACCACGAACACCGCGGCTCCTTTACGGAAGGCGAGCTGCCGGGCTCCGGCCGTCAGTCTGGCGGCGAACACATGGAACTGGAGCTTAGACACCAGGTCCTGAGCGAGTTTATCCACGTTAGAAACGTGCAGGGAGATGTGGTGCAGCCGGCTCAAGTAGGCCGCCATGTTCGATGACGTCGAACAGAGTGGGCGTGTCTTCAGCTGTCATCAGAGTCGCAAAAATAAACACGGAAGCGTTCAGAGATAAAAAAAAAAAAAATACACTCTATCTATCTATCTATCTATCTATCTATCTATCTATCTATCTATCTATCGGCCTATTGTATAAATAAATAAATAAAAATAATAAAAATAAATACACATTTATTTATTTATGCAATTATTTATGCATTTATTTATTTATTGTCGATGATTTTCCTTTCTTTCTTTCTTTCTTTCTTTCTTTCTCCCTGCCTTAATTTTTATTCTCACTTCTTTTTTTTCATTCTTTCTTTCAATCTTGCCCTAATTCTTTCTTTTTTCTTTCTACCCTTATTCTTTTCTTCCTTCTGTTCTGTCTTTCTTTCTTCCCATCTTTCTTTCTTTCGTTCTTCTGGTAAAAATAATACAAATAAATACACATTAATTAATCTCTCTCTCTCTCTCTCTCTCTCTCTCTCTCTCTCTCTCTCTCTCTCTCTCTCTCTCTCTCTGTGTGTGTATTGTAGAATGCACATTTCTCATTTCTCTCCTTATTAAAGCCCCACTCTCTCCTCCACACTCTCCCTGTTCTAGTCTCCCTTATCTCCTAGTGCACACTTCACAATCTCTCTATCTGTTTATATTATTATTTTTTTAATAGTTAGAGTTTAATTGTATTTTAGATATTTATTTATAGACATTCAAATCCTTCTCTATGTAGTGCCCCTATGGAGTGCACACTCCTTGTGTTTGGTCCCGTGACTATCAGAGCCCCGCCCCCGTCCTCCTCCACCTCCTCCTCCTCCTGCTGAAGGTTTATTTGGGCTTCCTCTATCTCTGTTTCCACACGTCGCCGCCATTAAAACACATTTACACAAACATCTCAGCTTAGACATGAAACCCGGGTGTCTGACACGCGTTTAACCCTCACACAGGACTAAAACTCAGGGTTTATATGTGGATTAGTGTTTATGAGAGAACAGAGAAGATGTAAAGTGGATTAAAGCGGCTGGGTTTGTTTTGGTACTCAGTGTCCCAGAGAGAAGAGAAGAGGAACAGCAGGGAAAGGTGAGGGGGGATTTATGGTAGTTTTCTGGTTTTTTTAGACCGAGTATTTATTTATATACAGTAAGTACAGACTTCTGTAGTCGTTTGTGTGTCTGTTTTGTACGTTTTGGTGTCAAATGTGAGGCTGAGAATGTTATGTAAACAGTGCCGCAGCCTCGGTAGCGTTCATGTCGATAATATTAACGGATACAATGTTAGTTATGTATCTAATAAGTAACGCTGTGTTAGTTACTTATTAATTACTCAGGAGAACACACTTTCTACTAATATTCTGTAATATCTCTTCTGTGTGAGCTATTTATCCGAGTTTGTTTGTTGCTGGAGTTTGTTTACTCACCTACCCAACTCGTTATTCTGCTTTATTTTTGATTGACAGCCTTTGTTTTAACTATAGTTCTATAATAATTTATATATTTATTATATATTTAAATCATATAAGTTTATAATAACTGTATTTAATTTGCTCAAAAATGTAAATAGTTTTCGTATTAGGGTTTGCCGATATATCAATATAATATCAGTATCGTGATAAATGATTTCGCGATACACTTTTCTGAGATATCGTCGGTATGGTGATGTATTTTTAAAAACTTTTCTTTTTTTTTTTTAAAATAATTACAAATTAAATGGTACTGAATGGATGCAGTTGATGCGATGTATTTTTTTAAAAACAAAATGTAATCGTCTTTGCTTTGTAGGCGTTAAAGAAAAGTATCGTCAAACTATATCGTGATGCGTATCGTAGAAATGTCCTCGAGTGTCGTGATGCGATATTTTTGTCCTGTCGCCCGGCCCTGTTTTGTATTCTTAGTTGTAATGCTAATTTGGGTGTAGTGTTTACTTCGTTTTTATGCACGGTTCCCAATAATTCTGCACAGCTCTATATGTATTTATATGTATATTCACTTTCTTCCTAATCCAAGCACACACTGTAGTATCCGGATTATACTTTATATAACTGAAACATCTGAGCCTAATGTATCTACTCCGTTGACGTCACACTCGCGTTGTGTAGTGATGTGACTTTTTCATTAATTCCGTAAATATTTTTTGTCATGTTTCATTTGTTTAGAGAAGAACAACTGTTTTATTTTGTTTTGTTTTAATAGAATGCTACTCTATTTAGAAATGTAAAATAAGTACTATTCGGACGGGATTAGTTTTCCGGAAATGTCGAGTAATGTTTCCGGAGGACGTGTTCAGTCATTCGGTACGATTCGCACGTGATCAGCGATCTCTGTGTCAATAAATCAGAGCGGGGAGTGTGTTCGCCGTGTATTCGTGCTCGTCACGCTACGAATGGATCATTAGTAGGTCACGTGACCACAATAACATGTTTGAACGTAGTACCTTTTTCTGACTGCTCACTCCACAGAAAGGAGTGATTACACGAGTAATCTTTCCACACACGTGCATGCATACACATCCTGTACAAAAATCACTAACATGAAACATATTGGACTAAAATCCCAGAGATGCTCGGATAATACGTAATCATTTAACCACGTATCTACACGGAAAACTAATCCCGTCTGAACAGGGCTTGAAAATGGAGAGCTGACGAATGCATTAACCGCTCAGACTACTACTTCAGGAGGTCTGAGAGACTGTCGAGCCACATATTATTAATTGTTTACTTGGTAAAGTGTTCTCTGTAAGGAAACATTTGTTTAACGTTTACGGAAGGAGTCTCCAGTGCCGGCGCTTTGTCAGAGGTAAAGCTGTAACTTTGCATCTTCATCTTCAGGACCGAGGTGTTTGCAGTTCTTTGCGGTTTCTTGTGGACATGACGAGCTGCGTCTATCGTCTAATTTTTTTTTTTGTCTTGTTAACTTCTAGAGAGAGAGAGAGATAGAGTGAGAGAGGCGGGTGATGAGACAGATGTTTATAGGTGCTATAACGAATGAGAACGGGAACCAACTTGTGTTTCTCTGACGTTCCACAGCATTAAACGTGACTACAAACCGATTAAAAAGTACGTGTCGTTTCTTTAATAAATAAACAAATGTAATCATTGACGAATTGCTGAGGAATAAAATACTTTGAGATGTCAGGGTGGTAACAGTAACTCCTCTTCATCACTCCATCTACTATAACACTCCGACACGGAGCGGTTTATTCTTTATATGTACAGAACTGGGCAAAAGTTTTAGACACATGCAAAGAAATGCTGTAGAGCAAAGATGCCTTCAAAATAATGAAATTAAATGTTTCTACTTTAAAAAAAATACAGTAAAGAGCAGTAAACAGTAGTAAATGAAACAAAGTCAATATTTGGTGTGACAATAAAAATCAAAATAAAAATAAAAATATTAGTCTCCGGTACAATGTGTGCAGTTTTATAAGGAAATGAGCTGGTAAGTTTTATTGAGCATCTTGCAGAACCAGACACAGTTCTTCTGGACACTTTGACTTTCGCACTCGCTTCTTATTTCTGCAGCGAAACCCAGCAGCCTTCATTGTGTTTTTTTGCGTGAAAAGTGTCTCTTACGTAATATACTGCTTTCTTTAATGACGTACGAACATTTTTCTGTAACATTTAATTCTGTGCTGGAAAACTAATGTTTGGGAATCTAAAATGTTTTTGTACTGACTTGATCATGTAGAAGAAAAAATCTATAACAAAGTTTGTACTAAAAAAAAAAAATAGGGTGCCTAAAACTTTTGCACAGGACTGTATATAATCTTAAAGAAACGTAATTAGACAGTGTGTAATACATTCACTGTGAAAAGCTCACTGGTGTGTGTGTTTTGTGTGTTGTTTTTTTTCAGCTATAGCTTGGTGCTTGCTGGAATTGACACCAGCAGTGGCGTGAAAGTGTGTGAGTGTGTGTGAGTGTGTGTGAGTGTGTGTGAGTGTGTGTGAGTGTGTGTGAGTGTGTGTGAGTGTGTGTGAGTGTGTGTGAGTGTGTGTGAGTGAGACTGAACAACCATGACAGATCCTCATACGAAATGGGCGTGCGAGTATTGCACTTACGAGAACTGGCCCTCAGCTATAAAGTGCACTATGTGTCGAGCTCAGCGTCCCAGCGCCGCCATCATAGACGAGGAGCTGAACGAGTTTAAGAGTAACTCCGTGCACGGCGACGACTCGGGAACCAGCAGTCTGATCATCTGCCCCGATTCCAGCGCCAGGCCTCGGGTGCGCCCGCTCCGTCCCTCCGAGCCCGGCAGCCACGCGTCCGTGTCGCGCCCGAACGAGGAATATAACGATAAAAACCGTCTGCACGCTCCGAGATGGACCTGCACCATGTGCACCTACGAGAACTGGGCGGAGACGCGGAGCTGCGCTGTGTGCGAGCACCCGCGGCCTAACGATGCGTCCCCCGTCATCACTAACGAGCAGGAGCAGGGAGGATGGAGGACGCGGAGGACGAGGACGTCCCCGCCCATCTCCTCCGACCGGGACGCGGCCGTCCACATTCAGGACATCGAGGTGGGAGCTCACGGCTGCGACGAGGACTTTAAAAAGCTCAAACAGATCAAAAACCGGATGAGGAAGAGCGACTGGATGTTTCTCAACGCCTGTGTGGGTGAGTGGACACACACACACACACACACACACACACACACACACACACACACACACACACACACACACACACAGCCAAAGAATCGGAGGAACTGTGTTGTTTTGGTGCCTGGCCCCCTAATAAAGAGAACAGTAACTGAGGTTTGAGTGTGTGACACACACACACACACACACACACACACACACACACACACACACACACACGTGAACACCCAAACATGCCTAAAAAAAGTGCTCATGGGCCAAGCATCAGAACGATGAGAGGTTTTTCAGGCTCAAACTGAATTCGATTCTGTTTTAAAGGCCCAAGTTACAACCCCATTTCCATAAAAGTTGGGATTTTTTTCTAAAATGCAATAAAAACAAAAACCTGTGATTTGTCAAGTCTCTTGAAACTTTAATTAACTGACAAAAGTACAAAGAAAAGATGTTCTTCAATGTTTTCACTGACCGACTTAATTGTATTTTGTAAATACAAACAAATTTAGAATTTGATGCCTTCAACACACTAAAAAAAAAAAGTTGGGACAGAGGCATGTTTACCGCTGTGTTACATCACCCTTCCTTTTAATTACACTTTTTAATCATTTGGGACCTGAGGATACTAATTATTGCAGTTTCGCAAGTGGAATTTTTGCCCATTCTTGCTTGATACAAGACTTCAGCTGCTCAACAGTCCTTGGTCGCCACTGTCTGATTCTCCTCTTCATGATGCGCCATAGGAGACAGATCTGGACTGCTGGCAGGCCAGTCAAGCACACGCACTCTGTGTCTACGAAGCCACGCTGTTGTGTTTTTTTTAACATTTTCATACAGTGGCGTAAAATCCCACATTATCAAAATTATTATATTTAGGGGTCCAAGCACCAAAGTCAACTCAGACTTCCAGACTATTCCATCAATAGAATTTTCAAACAATAGAAGACTCTGTGTTTCTGATGAGATTATATATTACTTTATATAAAGTTATATAATGTTCATGAAATAAACCCGTGGGGGTGTTGAGTAATGTTTGCGCAAATCTAGAAAAAATTTCTTTTTTCGTAGCATGAATGAAGAAGCCTTCAGAAATATGGAAATGTAAATTCCTTCTACATATAAATTGTTATCTTTAATTATAAAGAGCAGTAAAAAAAAATTATGTTGGTAACAGGCCACAATACACTGTACAATACACAATACACAATACAATGTCTAGAGGGCTGGACCAAAAAAAAAAATCTGTTTAGTAGACCTCCTTAAATGTGTTAAAATGCCACATTGTTTTACATATATATATTATATATGTGTATATATAATATGCATATATTATAATTGTATTTATTAAAAAAATAAAAGGTGCGGTTGCATTTGTATTGACCTCTAAAATGGTTCATCTGGAGTTTATTATTTTATTTAAGTGCAGGAATTAAAATTTGTGAAGATCTGGATAAGGAACTAAGACAGAGGTTTCCAAACTAGGGGTCGTAACCCCATGCAGGTTGCTTTATTTTACAAATAAGTCCTGCAAGAAAATCTCACAATCTCCTCTTTTGTTTCATTCCATTATTTTACAGATTAATATTCGAAATATCGAAGATGGATTCTGTGTGCTAATATTTTGAAATGTTTCTAGGAGACGCATTCAGACAAAGACATTTTGGTCTTTTTCACTGTACTGACACGCTGCACGAGTGTAGTTCAGCAAAGGAAATGGACAAAATTCCCCTGTCCATCTACCTCCGCTAAACAAACTAGCGTTGTCTCAAATCGCATACCTGTGTACTGTTGTAGACCGTTATTGAGTACAGAGTTTTCGATTTGAGATGCGGCTTATGACAACAATCATGATGACAGCGGAAAGTTTTAAGAGATACAGAGCCCGTCAGGGTGCTTAACCTTGCTGTGCAGGAAATCCTCTGGTTTTTAGTATCTTGTGTTACACACACACACACACATACACACACATGTATGTTACCAATAATAAAATGCTCAAATGTTACAGTCCTAAATTACAAATCTGGAATTTGAAATAAATGTATGGTGCTCAAGCCTCGGTGTCCAAATGTCCATTTGAAGTCATTTGCTCAAGAAATTTAGGCTAAGATGACCGAATAGCCACAGCAGTTTCTTTTTAATGCTTAACAAGTAGTGATTAGTTTTCCACTATAATGATATAAAATATGTTTTACAGCTGTGTTATTATGAACATGCCTTAATGAACAGATTCAGATGCATTTCAAAATTGTCGGGCTATTCTTCTTTTAAAAAATAGCATTAAATAAAATAACTCTTTCTAGAAAAATATTGGTTAAAAATGTTTTTAAACAAGTGGACGTCTTATATTTTGCGAAACTCAGGCTAATCTTAACGAGCATCTGTTTTCACATATTTGAGCTTTAAAGGCTCGGTTATACTTGTTTTTAACTATGCATACACAAGATGGCTGCCGTGCACAGCATGAGGTCATTCTCGGAAATTAATGCGGTTGTCCATGTGGTGCAATAACAAGACCGTTACTGAGGACTAACGCTAACCCGGTGTTCCTGTTACAGCTAGTGTTTAAATTTTAAACAAACCTACCGGAAGGTCTGTTTCGTGTACCAGTCTTCTGGATTTTCTAGATTAGTAAGTACTGTTAAATGTAAGGTCAGAGCGGATCATGACAACAATCATGACGACAGCCTGAAGTTAGTGATACAGAGCTCATTATTGTCATGATCCGATAATAAACACACTAATCACGACGACAGCAGGAAGTAAAAGATACAGAGCTCATTGGTGTGTTTATTATTGGATCATGACAATAACCACGATGACCGTATGACGTAAGAGATACAGAGCTCATTGGTGTGTTTATTATTGGATCATGACGACAATCACAACAACAGCCTGAGGTAAGCGATACAGAGCTCATTAGTGTGTTGATTATTGGATCATGACAATCACGACGACAGCAGGAAGTAAGAGATACAGAGCTCATTGGGGTGTTTATCGCTGTGCATGAAATCGCTAAACATCTTACAGTTTGACTTGGAAACCTGACGGACACTGGTGTTTTGGCTCTGACGTACTGTCTAGTCGACATCACTTTCATTCTCCAGATCTACATAAGATGTATTAATATGCAGTGCCGCACACAAATGTTCCTCACTCCTATTGGCTCTTGCCAAACCGCTTCACATCTCATTTGCATAAAGTTAAACTTTGCTCAGCTGTGTGGTGTCGCTCGCCCCACCCTCTTCTTGTCACCGAAAACCCCCACCGTTCTTTGGGTAGCCCTACACGTTCACACTAGAAGTCGCTCATGGCACTCGGAGTTTGTCTCTTGTGGGCATGTAGTGACGGATGATGGTGTTGCGTGTGGGCGTGGCCTGTTGCGTATGCATGCATGTAAAAATGTAATGTTCGCCTGTGAAAGCAGGTCCTTTATATAGACGAATAGGAATGAATATCCGTCTCTGTGTGAGAGTGAAGGAAGAATGTGAAAGAAGCGTGTGTGTGTGTGTGTGTGTGTGTGTGTGTGTGTGTGTGTGTGTGTGTGTGTGTGTGTGTGAGAGACATTAACAGTCTCAGTATTGTCAGACCGTATGATATCAGTGTGATGCGTTGCCTGGTGCAGCCAAACTGTCGCCTCGTTGCACACTGTTGTTAGTTCACGCATTGTGTGTGTGTGTGTGTGTGTGTGTGTGTGTGTGTGTGTGTGTGTGTGTGTGTGTGTGTGTGTGTGTGTATTAGTCTCTCACCCTTTACAGACACTCATGAAGTCTTTGCATGCACAAACGCTAACAGTGTGTGTGTGTGTGTGTGTGTGTGTGTGTGTGTGTGTGTGTGTGTGTGTGTGAGAAACCCAGGCTCGTATTTATCAACATAGAAAAGGTTCTTTAAAAAATTTTTTGAAATAAAATCATATGCACAAAAATTTCTGATTCATCAAATGTGTACTCGTATCTTTCACACTGCTCATTTAAATATAGACACACCTACAACTGACCATATATGGTAATGTAGGTATTAATACAAAGTGTACCTCAAAAACCTGACATTTTGCTAGTGCCACAGAGAAACAAAACGCTTTCGGAAGCAGAGATTTACATTTTGATCAATGAAGTGAGGAATAAAACACACTGGAAAATAATCAGTGATGAAGCAGAGTTACTGTTGTAACCCCCAAGTTGATTATCATTTGTTCTTTGAAATATAAAAATATAATGCAGTGGGTATAGAGAAGAATCCCCCCCTTTAAAATAATCAAATTTTTGTTGCTTTTCAGCCTGAAATGAAGATGGACAGTTTTTGTTTTATCCAGATGTATTTACTCAGTGCAACTTATATCATCCAAGTGAAAGATATAACACCAACATGTCAGAAAAAAATTAAAAAACAGAATCACTGAGTTGGAAAAAGGATCACTCCCTTGCTTTAATTTGCCTTATTTTTTGAATTAGGGATATGTCTCTACTAACTTTGCACATCTAGACTTTGCAATATTTGCCCACTCTTCTTTACAGAACTGCTCAAGTTCAGTTAAATTTGTAAATCAGTCTTCAAGTCATTCCACAGATTTTCAATGGGGTTTAAGTCTGGGCTCTGACTAGGCCATGCAAGAACATTCACCTTTTTCTCCTTCAACCACTGTGTGGTCAGTTTTGCTGTGTGCTTTGGGTCATTGTCATGTTGGAAGGTAAACCTTCTTCCCATTGACAACTTTCTGGCAGAGGGCAACAGATTTTCCTCAAGAATTTGACGGTATTTTGCCCCATCCATTTTCCTTCTATCCTGACAAATGCTCCAGTCCCTGCTGCAGAGAAACAGCCCCATAACAGGATATTACCACCTCCATGCTTTACTGTAGGAATGGTGTTATTTGGATGGTGAGCTGTATTGGATTTCTGCCAGACATATCATTTGGTGTTGAGGCCAAATAATTGAATTTTAGTCTCATCTGACCATAACACCTTTTTCCATGTGGCCTCAGAATCTTCAAGGTGCGTTTTGGCAAAGCTCAGTCGTGGGTGGCTTTTTTCTTGCAACCCTCCCATACAAGCCACATTTGTGGAGAATTTGTGATATTGTTGTCACATGCACACAATGACCACTCTTTGTCATAAATTCCTGCAACTGCTTCAGAGTTGCTGTAGGCCTCTTGGTAGCCTCTCTGACCAGTTTCCTCCTGGCTCTTTCATCCAGTTTGGAGCGACGTCCTGATCCAGGGAGGGTCTGTGTTGTACCAAATACCTTCCACTTCTTCGTAATAATAGACTTCACTGTGCTTCTAGGCATTGATAAAGCCTTTGAAATTTTTTTTTGTATCCATCTCCTGACTTGTGCCCGTCCACAACTTTATCCCGGAGATCTTTTGACAGTGCCTTGCCACCCATAGTTGATTGTTTGCTTCAGTTGCACTACAAAATGCTCCAGGAAAGCTCTTTTCATGCTGAGCAAATCAAAATGACCACGGCTGATCACAGTTGAAAGTCAAATGGCTTTGTGTGCCATTGAGAAGGTGATTAGCTACACCTTATTGAGTTTACAAGTAATTTGTAGGAGGGGGGTGATCCTTTTTCCAACTCAGTGATTCTGTTTTTTAATTTTTTTCTGACATGTTGGTGTTATATCTTTCACTTGGATGTTATAAGTTGCACTGAGTAAATACAGCTGGATAAAACAAAAATTGTGTCCGTCTTCATTTCAGGTAGAAAAGCAACAAAATGTGGTTATTTTAAAGGGGGGGGGATTCTTCTCTATACCCACTGTATATATTTGATTTAACATCGCGTCCCAAAGTGTTTTATTCTTCTTATAACATTTACTTATACCCCTTATACATTTTAATGTTGTGGCACATCCGTGAAACAAGCTATAAACAGTCAAGACTTGTGTGATATCGATTTTGCCCTAATTGTGATTTTCTGTTTTAAAACATTGTGATAAACATTGTAATCTTCCAGGAGCCTAAAAGAATTTGAGGTTTAAGAAGAGTAGGGTAGAGTGTAATAATATTCTCAGCTGTGCAGTCAGGAACTGCGGTAATCACAAAATCTCAGCCATCGTGCAGTAACGTGCGTTAAACATTTACAAAACATAACAGCACATTCCGGTAGAAAGCAGTTTAATCAAATTTTAAATTGTCATCAATGTTAACATTAGGTGTTCAAGTTCAAGTTCAGTTTATTTGTATAGCACTTTTAACAATGGACATTGTCCCAAAGCAGCTTTACAGAAGTATTTAAATTCAGGACATAGATTTTAAATGTATGAATTTATCCCCAATGAGCAGCCAGAGGCGACGGTGGTGAGGAAAAACTCCCTGAGACTATATGAGGAAGAAACCTTGAGAGGAACCAGACTCAAAAGGGAACCCATCCTCATCTGGGTAACACCGGATAGTGCGATTATAAATAAATAAATCCCTTCTATAAATGTACCAGTACCACATGGTCAAATAGTGCAGTTGTGAGACCATGAGATTTCATTACAGTTTTTATATGAAGTCTGTTTTGTTGAACTTCACCACTGTAATCTCAATGATCTTTAGGCTGCACCGTGTGGGGCCATCCTCAGCAGCAGCATGTGACTTCCAATTGATGAGATCTCCAACCAGAAGTAGGGCATCAGGATGGATCAGGCAGATCCGGAGAGCAGAAGGGGTCGGGGTCGGATCACTGGCATCTCAGGAGTATCATGTGAAGCTCGACAGAAGGGGAGAGAGGGAGAGAGAGAGAGAGAGAGAGATTATTAGGTATGCTTATTGTCCCATAATGGTTAAGGACAGTGTACTTTGCGTAAGTGAAAGCAGGTACTCCGGCAAGACTAGCTATGACAGCATAACTAAAAGGGAGAGCCAGAAGGTAACACAGACATGAGGGCTCCCTGGGACATAAGGCGGCCAGCCACCCCACCACCAACAAACCTGGGTGAACGCGTGAAGGTGGGGGGGTGACAGCATCTAAACATCCCAGTTCACCACAACACACTATGCCCGTGAGACCTCTAGATCTGCTCCTTTACCTAAGGAAAAAAACTACTCACGAAAGGCTTGATTAAACAAATATGTTTCCAGCCTGGACTTAAACACTGAGACTGTGTCTGAGTCCTGAACACTAATTGGAAGGCTGTTCCATAACTGTGGGGCTTTGTAAGAGAAAGCTCTTCCCCCTGCTGTAGCCTTCACTATTCGAGGTACCAACAAATAGCCTGCACCTTTTGATCGAAGTAGGCGTGGTGGATCATAAAAGACCAAAAGTTCGCTCAGGTACTGTGGCGCGAAGCCATTTAGCGCTTTATAAGTCAATAGTAGTATTTTATAATCAATGCGAAATTTGACTGGGAGCCAATGCAGTGTGGATAAGATAGGAGTGATGTGGTCATATCTTCTAGTTCTAGTAAGGACTCTTTCAGCTGCATTCTGGACTAACTGGAGTTTGTTTATGCTCCTACTGGAACATCCAGACAGTAAGGCATTACAATAATAATAGAGGTGACGAAAGCATGGACTAATTTTTCTGCATCATGTAGTGACAATATATTTCTTATCTTAGCAATATTTCTGAGGTGAAAGAAGGCTATCCTAGTAATATTATCTACATGGGCGTCAAAGGAAAGACTGGAGCCAATAATCACACCAAGGTCTTTTACTGCTGCACATGATGAAACAGAAAGGCCATCCAGAGTTACTATATAATCAGAAAACTTACGGTGTTAAGTGTTAGATTTGACACTTCGTTACAGGACTATTTTAATCTTTTTGTTTGCCGTTTTGTTCCTATTTCAGAGACATTTCAAATAAATATAGTAGACTGATGTCGAATATATACACTCACCGTCCACTTTATTAGGAACACCGTCTCATTTATCCAGTCAGTCAATCAGGTGGCAGCAGCACAATGCATCCAATCATGCAGATGCAGGTCAAGAGCTTCAGTTAATGTTCGCATCAGTCATCAGAGTGGGGAAAACGTGTGATGTCTAAAGTGTGACTTTAACCGTGGCATGGTCGTTGGTTTGAGTATTTCAGAAACTGCTGATCTTCTGGGATTTTCACACACAGCACGGTGCGAAAAACAAAAAACACTGAATGAGTGACAGCTCTGTGGGTGGATAAGAGAGGTGTATAATCTGATTTATTTTCTCACACACCGAGTCTCTCTCTTTTATAATGGTTTAGAATGTTGGTCTGTTATTTTCCCTCCAGTTTTTCCACATTATGGGTATTATTTTCGTGGTTTTGTTTTGTCCAAATGTGACATCCGGACATAAAACGCATTATACAGGATTCTCGTTGTAAAACCAGGAAGTGAGTGTTTACATCTCTCTCTCTGTCTCTCTCTGTCTCTCTCTGTCTCTCTCTGTGCACAGTGTGTGTGATTGCATTACTGTCAGCTGTCATTTGATATCGTGTTTATGACCGCGTAACGTTTTCTCACACACACACACACACACATATAGAGTGTTGTTTATCTGCTCTTTCAGCTGGGTCTTTCACTCACACATTATTTCACTTGGTTGTTCTGCGTTATTAATACCTCCTGACCTACAACTGGCCAAAAACACAAACACACAGTGATTGCTCAGACCTGTGTGTGTGTGTGTGTGTGTGTGTGTGTGTGTGTGTGTGTGTGTGTGTGTGTGTGTGTGTGTGTGTGGTTCAGAGCGAAATGCAATCACATGAGTGTACACAAACTGTGTCGCTTTATTAGTGACCTGCAGAAGATGGCAAAAGATTTCAGTGTTGTATTCATTATTCATCACCGCTGTTTATGTAACGTGTATGGAAGGAGTCTCCAGTGTCAGCGCTTCGTAACAGTCAGAGGTGAAGCTGTAACTCGAAGTTTCCCGACATCTTCAGGACAGAGGAGTTTACGCTTCTTTGTGGTTTCTCGGTAACATGAAATAACATGAATAAAGCACTTAGACTTAAGGACATGCTGTTATATGAAGCAGTCTCATTCTCTCTCTCTCTCTCTCTCTGTAGGAGTGGTGGAGGGTGACCTGGCTGCAGTGGAGGTGTATAAATCGTCGGATGGAGACATCGCTCGGCAGCTGACGTCAGACGAAGTGCATCTGTTAAACCGTCCCTCGGCCTTCGACACCGGTTTCACGCTCGTCCACCTCGCTATCCGTTTCCAGAGGCAGGACATGCTCGCTATCCTCCTCACTGAGGTACACACACACACACACACACACACCCGTGTCTTACTTAACCCATGTCTTTGTGAGGCAGTAACGAGGCACTGACTCTAAACTCTCATTGTTAAACCACATGATGTTCTTCTTACAGTCTGTTAGTAGTGTGTTTACTCGTGTGTGTGTGTGTGTGTGTGTGTGTGAGACACCCTCAGACCTCAGCTACTGTTCCCTTTATTAGAGGTCCAAGCACCGAAGCAACACATCCGATTCTCCTCCGATTCTTTGGCTTATGATGTTTATGATGTTTAATTTCCGCCATTTTGAATTATTTTCCAAAACAGCGGCTTCTCCTGCAGACGTTATCCAAAACCTAACATACAGCATTTGATGAAAACGTTTCGTCTCCCCCCAAAAACACGGACAAACCGCTATCTGCTCCGTAACAAGGACATATTAATAAAGGTGCAAAAGTTCGCGTGCCCTCAGGACACAACAAATGAATGTAATTTATCGCAACAAGACGTTCAGTTTGTTTGGATTCACTGATGTTCCTTCATTATCACATGAGATTAGTTCAAGAGTTTGCACCTCGGCTTTCTGAATGCGGTATAAATCCCGATGTCTCTGATTTAACCGAGAGACAGAGAGAGTTGTGGCAAAACATCCCCATTTTCCCCTCAGGCATCAGTAAAATCCATCCATCCCATACGTCTGTATATAAATTGTAAAGGTGAGGTGCAGTTTTGTTTTTGTTTTTTTCCCCTTTTTGTGCCATTTTATAAAAGGTAAAGTGCTGAAGTACTGAAGATGAATGAATGATAAAACTGAGAGGGCGATATCATGAAGAAAGATATCATAACACGATTCTGTGACATGTGATATGGATCACGATATACGAGTTTACTCACAGTTAAACATTTTACAGTTTTAAAGATTAAGTACAAATTTTTTAATGCAAGCGTTTATCCTGGTCAGAAAAAAGAAAAACGGCTGTATTTCAACTGGGAACATCTGCACTTTGACGGTTTTAGACTCTAAGATAATATCATACAAGGCCCAGTAAAGCGTTCATGCTCGTTTTAAAGCCGTCCTGAGCTCCAAATTAATGGGGGCTGTAATAAATAAATAGATAAATAAATCAATAAGTAAATAAAGAGCTCCCAGTTTGGGAGGAGTAAATAAAAGGATCAGTAATGAAAATATTTGGTTGAAGTTTTTCCAACATCTGTCTTGGCAAAAGAGCAAATTTTTAGAAGTTTGACTACTTATGTTGGGTTTAACAGACTTAATATTGGATGTAATTTTACGTTTTATGAGCAGTTATAGCTGTGGTAGGCACGAGAGAATGCATCGCAAATCACAGTTCTTAAAAACGCGACCGAATGAGCGCCGGAAGCTGAGACACGTCAAGCAGAGACACTGGAATGTGTGAAAAGAAAAGTCTTTAAAGGGACAATTAATACTTATAATACTTATAAAAATATAAAATGGTTTATTATGGTTTTTTTTCTTTCTTTTTTTTTTTTAAAATGTATAAAACTCAACTGCATTTGGGCTAAACAGAGCATCATGCTAATTCAGTTTAATTAAGTCTGATCATTTATGCTAGTTCTAGCTAGCTAGTATTATTTGTTGACAAGGAAGCTGACACAAAATAGTTTTCCCAGGAGGATTTTATCAGCGTCTTTGCAAGCCTTATTATTTCCTGGATGTTCCACAACATTAATTGTAACTATAAACGGATAAAAAGTGTATTCCTTATTTATTCTATTCTAAATCTATCTTTATTTTTAAATAAAATTCACAACATAAACTAAGGAGGTGCCATGGTAAGAGGTGTGTGTGTGTGTGAGAGAGAGAGGGGTGCATATTTGACCTTTGACCCCTGTCTGTATCTGACCCCCAGGTATCCCAGCAGGCAGTGAAGTGTATCCCAGCGATGGTGTGTCCCGAACTGACTGAGCAGATCCGGAGAGAAATCACTGCCTCGGTACACCAGCGGAAAGGAGACTTCGCCTGTTACTTCCTCACTGACCTCGTCACCTTCACTCTACCAGCAGGTCTCTCTCTCTGTCTCACTCTCTCTCTCACACACACACACACACACACACACACACACACACACACACAGAGACACATACATACACACACACACAGGGTGAGGAAGATATGAACTGTTATTTATTATGATGTGTAAAGAATTAGTTTAAATCTTCATTTCCCTGTTCATTACTTCCTTTTGCCTATGTATCCATGTGCTTACTAACTTATTTACTTACTAACTTATTTACTTGCTTACTAACCTGCTTACTTACTAACTTATTTACTTACTAACCTGCTTACTTACTAACTTATTTACTTTCTTACTAACCTGCTTACTTACTTACTAACTTATTTACTTACTTACTAACCTGCTTACTTACTAACTTATGTACTTACTTACTAACCTGCTTACTTACTAACTTATTTACTTGCTTCCTAACCTGCTTACTTATTTACTTATTTACTTACTAACTTATTTACTTACTAACCTGCTTACTTATTTACTTATTTACTTACTTACTAACCTGCTTACTTACTAACTTATTTACTTTCTTACTAACCTGCTTACTTACTTACTAACTTATTTACTTACTTACTAACCTGCTTACTTACTAACTTATTTACTTGCTTCCTAACCTGCTTACTTATTTACTTATTTACTTGCTTACTAACCTGCTTACTTACTAACTTATTTACTTACTAACTTATTTACTTACTAACCTGCTTACTTACTAACTTATTTACTTACTTACTAACCTGCTTACTTACTAACTAACCTGCTTACTTACTAACTTATTTACTTTCTTACTAACCTGCTTACTTACTTACTAACTTATTTACTTACTAACCTGCTTACTTACTAACCTGCTTACTTACTTACTAACTTATTTACTTACTTACTAACCTGCTTACTTACTAACTTATTTACTTACTTACTAACCTGCTTACTTACTAACTTATTTACTTACTAACTTATTTACTTACTAACTTATTTACTTACTAACCTGCTTACTTACTAACTTATTTACTTTCTTACTAACCTGCTTACTTACTAACTTATTTACTTACTTACTAATCTGCTTACTTACTAACTTATTTACTTACTTACTAACCTGCTTACTTACTAACTTATTTACTTACTTACTAACCTGCTTACTTACTAACTTATTTACTTACTTACTAACCTGCTTACTTACTAACTTATTTACTTACTAACTTATTTACTTACTAACTTATTTACTTACTAACCTGCTTACTTACTAACTTATTTACTTACTAACTTATTTACTTTCTTACTAACCTGCTTACTTACTAACTTATTTACTTTCTTACTAACCTGCTTACTTACTAACTTATTTACTTTCTTACTAACCTGCTTACTTACTAACTTATTTACTTACTAACCTGCTTACTTACTAACTTATTTACTTACTAACCTGCTTACTTACCTACTTACTTACTTACTTATGTATTAGCTTACTTAACTTTGTACTTGCTTACTAATTTACCTGCTTGCTTGCTTGCTTTTTCTTACTTACTTGCATACTTACTTACGTACGTACCTACTTAAATACTTGCTTACTTACTAACCTGCTTACTTACCTACTTACTTACTTATGTATTAGCTTACTTACCTTTGTACTTGCTTACTAATTTACCTACTTGCTTACTTACTTACGTACTTACCTACTTATGTACCTGCTTACTTACTAACCTGCTTACCTGCTTACTAACCCTCTTGCATGCTTACTTGATATCTTATGTACTTATCTATTTACTTGCTTACTTATTTACGTGGTTTCTTTCTTTCTTACTAACCTAGTTACTTTACTTAATAACGTGTTTACTTATTTGCTTAACCTGTTTACATTTTCTTACATATCTACATCCTTGCTTACTTAACTGCACACCTATTTCCTTGCTTACTAACTTATTTACTACCATAATTACTTGTTTGTTTGCATGCTTGCTTTCTTATGTACTTACCGTATTAGCTTACTAACTTACTTTCTTACTTGTTTACTAGCTTGCTTGCTTATTTCCTTATTTACTTGCTTGCTTGCTTACTTGTAAACACATTTGTTGTCGTTTCAGATATTGAAGACTTGCCTCCTGCGGTTCAGGAGAAGCTGTTTGACGATCTGCTCGACCGTGACGTACAAAAAGGTAACCATAGAAACCAAATGCCACCTTAACAACCAGCGCAAACACACAAACCTGATGTTGTGGAAACGTAAATACACCATCTCTGACTAATGACGTTAATGTTGGTCCTGTGGACAGCGTGTGCAGTACAGAATCTGAATAATCAGTGACTTTCCAACGTCTACATCACCCACGCGCACACGTGCACGCGTACACGCGTACGTGCATGTATAATGCTCAGAGAAAGAGAGATAGAAATGGAGACACAAAAACAAATGGGGCAGAGATGGAGGGATGGACAGAGAGAAACGGATGGATAGAGAGACATGGGTGGAGAGCGACAGATCGACAGATAGAGAGAGAGTGAGAGAGATTGGCATACAGAGGGGAGATGGTTGGAGAGATGGAAAGAGGGAGAGAAGGATAGAAAGAGATCGATGGAGAGATAGATAGAGAGAGGCTGACGGAAAATGGACAAAGAGCTGGACAAAGAAACAGACAGACAGGGAGAGATTGAGAGAGAGATGGGCGGACAGGGGAGACTGATGCAGGGAGAGAGAGAGAAAGATGGATGGAGAGATGAGATTGATGTAAAGATAGACAGAGAGAGAGGGTTATGAGCAGAGGGAGGAAGGGAGAGAGAAATAGATGATGAAGAAGGGACAGAGGGGGAGAGAGTGAGAGAGATGGACAGATAGAGAGAGATACAGATATAAATGTATTATTTGTGTAATGTTTAATTTAATCTACCTGCACTGTTTGCTTTGGCAACAGTGTAATTTCTAATATTGATGCCAATAAAGCACTGCTGAACTGAGAGATGGAGGGAGGGAGAGAGATGGAGGGAGGGAGAGAGATGGAGGGAGGGAGAGATGGATGGAGGGAGGGAGATGGAGAGGGAGAGATGGATGGAGGGAGGGAGATGGATGGAGGGAGGGAGATGGATGGAGGGAGGGAGATGGATGGAGGGAGAGGGAGATGGATGGGGAGAGGGAGAGGGAGGGAGAGAGATGGAGGGAGAGAGATGGAGGGAGAGAGATGGAGGGAGGGAGGGAGAGAGATGGATGGGGGAGAGGGAGATGGAGGAAGGGGGAGAGGGAGAGAGATGGATGGAGGGAGTGGGAGATGGATGGAGGAGGGAGTGGGAGATGGATGGAGGGAGTGGGAGATGGAGGAAGGGGGAGAGGGAGAGATGGATGGATGGAGGGAGTGGGAGATGGAGGAAGGGGGAGAGGGAGAGATGGATGGATGGAGGGAGGGGGAGATGGAGGAAGGGGAGAGGGAGAGATGGATGGAGGGAGGGAGGGGGAGATGGAGGAAGGGGGAGATGGAGGAAGGGGGAGAGGGAGAGATGGATGGAGGGAGAGGGAGATGGAGGGAGGGAGGGGGAGATGGAGGAAGGGGGAGAGGGAGAGAGATGGAGGGAGAGGGAGATGGAGGGAGGGGGGGAGATGGAGGAAGGGGGAGAAGGGAGAGATGGAGGGAGGGAGGGGGAGATGGAGGAAGGGGGAGAGGGAGAGAGATGGATGGAGGGAGAGGGAGATGGAGGGAGGGAGGGAGGGGGAGATGGAGGAAGGGGGAGAGGGAGAGAGATGGATGGAGGGAGAGGGAGATGGAGGGAGGGAGAGGGATGGAAGGAGAGAGATGGAGGGAGGGAGAGAGATGGACAGGTGGAGCAAGAACTACACACAGGGACAGAGATGGCAAAGAAAGACACATACATAGGGAGAAGGGGAGAGAGAGAGACAGAAAGACAGACAGAATTCCCTATTCCCTAATTTGTTGTTATTGTTTGTCTTTATAACTTCTGTATTAATTTGGTTTGACAACATTGTTAAAACAGTGATTACAATAAAGCACACTGTGAACTGAACTGAGAGGACAGACAGACAGATGCACGGAGAGAGAGAGACAGACAGACAGACAGACAGACAGACAGACAGACAGACAGACAGACAGATGCACAGAGAGAGAGAGACCGAGAGAGACGGACAGATGCACACAGAGAGAGAGAGAGAGAGAGAGGTTTGAGGTTTAACAATACTTTTATTCATTATTTGCCAGACACATACATTTTTTCTTCACAATTTTTCATCATGTGTCTGTCCTAGTATATAGATAAAAAAGATAAACAAATTAAAAATAAAAAAAATAAATTAAAACAATGAATAAATAGGCAATGGATAAAAAAAACACTAAAAGATTAAAGAGAATCAGAAGTTAAAAACAAGTTGGTTCTCATGAACTGAGCATAAAACCTCATTCACACACCATGTTTCATAAAAACCCATTGCATTGCTGGTCAGCTTGTAGTAAGCAAATTCAATCTTCAGCCTAGCCGCTACTAGCCGCTTGCAGAGAACCTCTGGATCTACAGTAGCTCGTTGTAACCCTTTGTTTTTCCTAGTTATCCACACTGCTAGTTTAGCTGTGCCCATCAGATAGTTCAATAAAACCAGTTTTCTCCTTTTCGAGAAGCTGTATTTTACTCCTCCTATAAAAACCTTCTCTGAGAACGCTTCATCTGATTTTTGAAACCAGCTCTTGAGTAGCTTAAAAAGACCTTTTAATCTCGGGCATCTTAAAAACAGGTGTTCTAGGTCTTCCTTTACCCCACAGAACCTACACTCCCCCTTCACCGCTGGAGTGAGGTGTGCCACATGTCCGTCTGTAGCTATCGCCCCGTGAATAATCCTCCACTGCAGGTCAGCAGTACGCTTCTCTACAGGGGGTTTATACAGGGTCCTCCACCTGTCTCGCACAAGAAAGTCTGGGTTCAACATCCCTGGCCACCTTGAGACTTTTTGTCTCCTCAAGGAGTCTTTGTGCAGCACTTTTACCGTTATTTGGTACATGGCTTTCTTAGACATGTCCTTGACAAGGTTAGACTGTGGAGTCTTGAAAGACAAGATGGAGTCCATGGCTTCATCCTCTTCCTCCGCTCTAACCGCAGGGAGAAATCGAAGTCCTGGAAACTCCATGTCGTTCCTCCTGTCATGAGTAGTCCCATGTCTCTGTCCGATGTACATTTTGTAGCTGCTTGGTAGTGCATTGTACAGTTCTTCCTGCAGTTTCGCTGTTAGACGCGAAGATCTCAGCCCCGTCACTGCTTTCAGCTCTTCCGTTGGTATCCAGCCTCCTTCGTCTAGTAGGTGGCCCAGCTTTGTGATGTTGTTGTCCAGTAGGCACCTGCGTATGCTCACCGAGGACAGCAGTCTCGATTTTATGAAAGGGTTGAAGAAGAGTGGTTCTTCTAGAGTCCATTGCTGTGGATTGTCCATGACTCTTTCTGTTCTTGTTACTGTTTTCCATGTGTGCAGCATGGATCTGTAGTAAGGGGTCAGCTCGGACAAGCTCAACTCTTCCAGCTTCATTAAGAACAGATGTTTGTCGAGCTTGAGGCCACCTACTCTCCTCAGGAGGGCACTTGCAGTTTTCTCCCACACCACATCTTTGTGGTATAGGAGTCTCTGCGCAGCTTGTATCCGGAAGGCACGGATTCTGCTCCTCACGTCTACCAGCCCTTGCCCACCTTCCTGTACCGGCAGGTAGAGTACTGCAGCACGCAGCCAGTGTTGTCCACTCCAAAAGAAGTCCACTATTCTTCTTTGTATGTTAGAGACCAGCTCTTCAGGCGGTTCCATAACAATGGTCCTGTGCCATAGAGTTGAGGCAGCCAGGTTATTTACTACCAGAACTCTTCCTCTGTAAGACAAATGTGGTAATAGCCATTTCCACTTGGACAATCGGGCAGACACCTTTTCCAGCAGCCCCTCCCAATTTTTTTTCTGGAAATGTTCATTTCCTAAAAATACCCCCAGTATTTTTAGTCCATCTCTTCTCCACTGTAGCCCTCCTGGAAGTTGTGGAACTGCTCTGTGCTCCCAGTTGCCCAACATAAAACCTTCACTTTTTGACCAGTTTACCCGTGCAGAAGAGGCTTTTTCATATGCCCCAATGATCTTTTTTAAAAGTGTGATGTCATCTTTCTCAGTGATAAAAACAGTAATGTCGTCTGCATAAGCTGCTAAGACCACCTTAAAATGACCATTAACTTTTGGTATTAACGTCCCTTTCAGTGTTGCTCTGAGCCTACATAGTAGGGGTTCGATGACTAGACTGTATAACTGTCCGGAGAGTGGACAGCCCTGCCTAATACCTCTAGTCACCGGTACTGGGGCACTTAAACCTCCCCCTGCTTTAACCATCACACATACCTCAGAGTACAGAAGTTCTACATAGGATATAAAACCTTCTCCAAAGCCAAAGTGCTTCAACACATTAAAAAGGTACCCATGGTCTACACGATCAAAAGCTTTTTCCTGGTCTAGTGACAGGATTCCCAGTTTATTCTTATTTAGCTGATTAAAATCGATTATGTCCCTTAATAAAAAAAGGTTATCTATTATAGACCTTTCTGGGATGCAATAAGTTTGATCATTTTTTATGACTGAATCTAGAACAAGTTTCAGTCTATTGGCTAGGCACTTGGAGAAGATTTTATAATCAGAACACAAAAGAGAGACTGGCCTCCAGTTCTTTAAAAGTCCCAAGTCTCCTTTTTTTGGGAGCAGTGAGAGGACTGCTCTCCGACAACTTACAGGGAGTGATTTAGCCTGTATGCATTCTGATAAAACCTCATGTAGGTCTTGTCCCATTAACCTCCAGAAATGTTGATAAAAGTCCACGGGTAATCCGTCTATTCCAGGGGATCGTCCCTTGGATAGCTGAGACATTGCCTCTGTAAGTTCCTGAAGAGTGATGGTCCGGTCTAATTCCTGTTTTTGTGTTTGCTGTATTTGTGGCAGCTCTTTGAGTAAGTCCTCAGCAGATTCAGCATCACAGCTCTCAGCACTGTATAACTGTCTGTAGAAGTTACTCGCTAGTCTCCTCATTTCTGCCGGGTCGGATGTGATGGATCCATCCGGACGACAAAGATGGCACATCGTCTTCTGTTGAACACTTTTTTTTTCAAGATTAAAAAAGAAAGTACTGGGAGCGTCCATGTCTTTAATGGAGCAGTATCTTGCTCTTATCAGTGCCCCTTTAGCTTGTTCCTGTAACAGGGAGCTGAGTTCTTGTCTCTTTTTCTTTAGTCCATCTCCCTGTGTGGTGTCATTGCTGTCCATGATACGTTTTTCAATGAGTTGAATGTCTCTTTGTAGAGACTGCACTGTTTCCTTCAGCATAGTGGTTGAGAAGGATGTATAATTCTGACACAGCATTTTAATGTTGACCTTCCCCACATCCCACCACTGGCTAAGGTTTTCAAAAGAACCCTTCTTCATTTTCCAGCTATCCCAGAAAGTTTTAAAAATCTCACAAAAAGAAACATCTTGTAATAGTTTAACATTAAAAACCCAATAATAGTTTGCTTTCAAAGTTTTCTTTATATTTATATTTAATAAGACCATGTGATGATCTGAAAACCCATTAGGTGCAATAGAAACATTCATCACTCTGTTATTCCAGGTCTTTTTTAAATAAAACCTGTCTAACCTTGCCCCACTGACCCTGTTATCATTTACTTTGAGCCATGTATACTGTCGTACCCCTTCATTTCTATTTCTCCAAGTATCAGTCATTTGAGATTCTTTGATAACTTTAGATAAAAAGATACCTGACTGGCTGTGAGGTTCTTCCCCATTTCTGTCAAGAGTAAAATCAGTGGTACAGTTCCAGTCACCCCCCAATATAACACACACACTATCATCATATTTCTGAACCAAATTTTTAAGTTCTAAAAAGAAAACCATTCGCTCTGGGCCGCTGTTAGGAGCATAAACATTTATAAAAACAAAAACAGTACCTTTATGTTCTACTTTTGCTAGTAACAATCGTCCTTTAACTATTTCCTTTACCTCTAAAATGTTGTTTACGTGTTCAGAAAATAAAATTGCCACCCCGGCACTGTTTCTTGTCCCATGACTCATGGAAATATTCCCTTTCCACCACATTCCCCATTCTACTTCATTATCAGTATCAGTGTGTGTTTCTTGTAAAAAAAATAACATTGAGTTTTTTAATACTTATAAACTTTACCATTGTTGTTAATTTATTCCTGTCTCTACCCCCATTAATGTTTAATGTTCCAATTTTAAACATCTCCATGGGAAAAAGGAAAAAAAGGATAGAGACAGAAAGGAGACAGTAAAGTAACAAAGACACCAGATGTGATTTATCCATTTACCTATATATTTTTTTTCTTTTTTTCCCCTTTTCCTCTTTTGTTTTTCCTTAGTTTCGTGATCATTTTTTTCAGTCTAAACCTTTTCTTTTTACTCAGAGCTTCAAGGCTCACTTTCTTTTGTAACAGCGCTACTGATGCTATAAATTTCTCTGTATCTGGAAAAAAATCTTTCACCTCAACTACTTTGCCGAATGTTACATCCAGAAAATCATTAATGTCCTCGAGAGAATACGTGTCTTCTATTTCCTGTGACCCAACATCAGAAAACTCAGACATTGTGTCTTCGTCCCTCATTTCTTCATCAACCATGTCCTCACCTTTTGACCTGTCTTCTCTGGCACCAGTTATACCACCACTAACACCGACTTCAACTTCTTCATTCACAACACAGTTTTCCTCTGATTCCACCATTTCAGTGTTCAGGCTCA
>CM042562.1:17587183-17614683 GCA_023630585.1 Cranoglanis bouderius | reverse complement strand
GTCATTCCCGCCTTCTCAGGTGTGTACCTACCGTTGCTATGGGAACAGAGCTTTTGCTGGAAAAGCCCTATCGCCCTCGGTTACACGAGGGGTCACTTTTCAGCGCTGGTCGCCATGGAGGCCGACGGCTACGACAATCGCGGCGCGGGCGCCAACCTCAACACGGACGATGATGTCACGGTGACGTTCCTCCCGCTGGTCGACAGCGAGAGGAAGCTGCTGCAAATCCACTTCCTGTCAGCGCATGAGGTGTGACATTTAGACACAACATACACTGTAAATGTACATTTATGAACATCACACAGACAGAAGGCCTGGTGGAGTGGATGCATGGTGTCAGGTGTAGAGAGTTGCCCCGCCCCTTAACCCTCTACTGCATTAATTATAACATTTACATTAAAAAAAATGTTTTTATGGATTAGTTCAGGTAATAACAATATATAAAAAATTTGAACAAATCATTTAGGGGGAAGTTGGTAAATTGTTGCCATATGGTATAAAAGTTATATCTACTAGAACGGAATTACAGTTGTAAAAATGCACATACCACTGTTCCATTATCGCATCTTGTTGCCATATGGCAACAATTACATTTTTAACAGAATACTCAAAATATATAAACTTGTTTAAATGACAAAAAAAAAAAAATGTTAACTTATCTCCGATAGTGTTTAATTCTTTCCTTAAAGGAGTTTTGTCTAAATATTGGAAAAATTAATTACATTTTGAGAGCCCTCTGATGATGACCTTCACCATGCCATGTGATCTCAGAAAAGGAAGTGCAAACAGCACTTCCTGGTCATGTGACATGGCCTTTTTTGTTGTTATGTCAAAAGTTAAAGCCCCCTTTTTTCCAGTTACATAGGAAAATAATAGGTTTGTATTATTGCCTGTCAAAAAATTTGTAGATAATTAATTGTTGCCATATGGCAACAGCATGCAGTAAAGGGTTAATGAATATTCATTACTTCATTACAGTTGTAGTGTAACGATACTTCCTGGGATACACTGATATACTGAAAATTTATTAGTAACTGGTTCATGAATATACGTATAGACCCCTTTAGTGTTTGTAAACAAAAAGACCTGAGTATCCTAGCAACCTGACGCTACACGATTATAATGTGACCGAAGAATGTATCGGGAATTTGTTTAGGAACGGGGATTGCTCTTAATAATAAATATTGTGAAAGGTTTCCAGTTAAGATTCGAAAGACGCACTGGACGTGCAGACCCGAGTGTGTGAGATGGGATGTGACGATGTAATATCCGCCTGTTACTGATGGTGTGTTGATGATGGTGTAGATGGGGAACGAGGAGCAGCAGGAGAAGCTGCTGCGCGACTGGATGGATTGCTGCGTGACGGATGGAGGGATGCTCGCCGCCATGCAGAAGAGCTGCCGGAGGAGGAGCCATCCTCTCGTCACTCAGATGGTGGAGAAATGGCTGGACGGCTACCGACAGCTCCGCCCGTGCCCCACCCTTTCAGACGGAGAGGAAGAGGAGGACGAGGACGACGAGTGACGGCGAGGATGAAGGATGAAGATGAAGACCAGAGAGACAAAAACAGTCCCCACTAATAGACGTTATTTCACGTCAGATAGGAAAAGCCCTTTATCATTTCACTTACACACACCCACACACACCCATTTCCCATAATGCAACGCAAGAACCGCAGTCCACCTCTATCCCAAACCCCCCCCCAAAAAAAAAAAGTGATTTATTTCTCCCCATAAATAATATAAATGTGTATCTATATAAATAATATATATCTAAACAGTAAATATGTACCAGTGCAGTTGTAATGCATGCGGTTCTTTAAAAGGTGTGTAACAGGAACGCAATTTAATCCCAGCATCATTGAAGCGGAAATGGAGTTTCTGTATGTTGTTTAACGCACTTTTACAGAAGCACATTTATAAAATAATGTTAATTCTTTAAAAAAAAAAAAAAAAAAGAAAGAAAGAGTAAAACACCTCGTGTTCTGTTATTTGCGCGGATTTGCAAAATGATGACGAATGAACTTGTTTCATTTTTGTTTGACAGAAGGACGGACGTTTCGGTTTTGACTTCATCTTCAGTTAGCAATGTTGGAGAAAGTGATCAGGATGTTGCATGATGTTTGAATGAACGACCACACACACACACACACACACACACACACACACACACACATACACACTAAAAAAAAAATATAAAAGTGTTTTGAAAGTGAGATTTTTCTCCTGAGTGTGATTCACTTTTTAAAAAATGTTTAATTCACGTTTTTACTTGCTGTATTTATTAGTTCTGCTATTCACACATCATGTCCACTTTCATATTTTATGATCACAAAAAATCGAATCCAGCTGATTTTATAATTATAAATAGTGCTAAATGAAAACACAGCACCAACAAATTAGCCACAAAATCATGAATCACATCAGAAATGTTTCAACATAAACATGTTTTAATGTTGGAATTATTTTTCTCTCTCTCTCCTATTTATCCGAGCCTCTTTCTGTCTCTTTGTCCACTTTGGGGTTTTTTTTTTTTTTAGGTGCTTTTCTGTGGGAAGTGACACAGCAGGCAAAAAAAAAATACAAGTAAAAGATTTAGGAGAGGGGGTGTGGAAGAGAGAACAAGAACTTTATCCAATCTAAAAAAAAAAAAAAAAAAAATCTTTAAAGTGTAATAAATTATTAAAATAAATTATTGCCTCGTATATCAGTTTAAAACTGGTAAAATTATAAGAAATAATTAAAAATGCTGGGTTAACTGGCCTAGGTAAGTATATAACTAAGGATGTATATTGTTTACTATATAGCAAAGTTTATTTTAGAAATTATAAAAAAAATTGTTAAAGGGCCTGTGAGTTAAATCCAGAACAAGGAGGAGATGGTAGTGGTGTTTTAATAAATGCTTGTGTTATGTACAGTTTTGTTTAGATGTCTGATTTAATGACGGTTTTCCTGAATATTATTAACTGATTACATCAATACAAAAAAAAGAAAGAAATATTAATAATGTTTTTTGTTTGTTTTTTTTTGAATACTTTGCCTAGGCTAGCTAGTAACAGGGGCCGGGAACAAGCTAGCTACGGCAACATCAGGCTAAATAGTGTGGCCGAGTTTGCTGACACGCTAGCTGACGTCAGGCTAAATATATTGGACCACAAAATCATGAATCACATCAGAAATGTTTCAACATAAATATATTTAATGTTGGAATTATTTTTCTCTCTCTGCTCTCTTCAAGCTCTTTCTGTCTCTTTGTCCACTTTGGTTTTTTTTTTTTTTTTAGGTGCTTTTCTGTGGAAAGTGATGAGACAGCAGGGGGGGGGGAGAAGAAGAAATCCAATCTAAAACAACAACAACAACAACAAAACACTTTAGAGTGTGTTTAGTAATCAGACCCGGTTGTGTCTAGTCCAGCTGAACCCCATTATGAATGCAGTTTCATAGATTTGGGGAATCAATAACTACGGGGGCGAATACATTTTCACACAGGACCAGTTGGTATTGGATAACTTTTTTTTTTTTGCTTCAATAAATAACATTATCATTTAAAAACCGTATTGTGTGTTTACTCAGACTGCCTTTGTTTTATCTTGGATTTTGTTTTAATATCTGAAACAATTTAGTATGAGATGCACACAAACACAGAAGAAATCTCCAACAATCAGCTCTGAAATGAGACTAGGACGCGTCTATGAGAAAGAAAAGGTTCAAATTGGGGCGACCTGAGGCAGAACCTCGACTGGGTAGATATGTAGGAAGGTCGATATGGGGCTGGGTGTCAAATCTCAAGTTTGGAGTCCCTGTTTTTCTTATAAATGACACAAGAGCACAGCACAATGACGCATTCAATTTTACTACGAAATTCCTGACTTTCCTTCTATTGAAGGAATTCTGTTTGTGGCAGAGGAACGAAGACCAGCTTATTGAAAATGAATAAAAAAGGATGATGGTTAAACTGATTTCTGTGAAATCATAGAGCTGTCAGATTCTTTTGGGAGTGGCACTCAAATTCAAATGGTATTTGAATGCAAATCAATGTAAATAAATTAACTAAGCCAATAACTAATGAGCCAATAATTCTATATTGATCCCCATCTACCCAGTCCTCAGTTCCCTGCTAACGTGTCTGTAAAACTACCAAAGAAAATTAAAGCATTTTCTGAGGTTTTATCAAGACCAATTCGAATATATTTACTTGGAATAAAGATTTAAACAACATTTCCATTTAAAAAGGCAGTCGATCAGGATTTTGAGTGTTTATATTTCATGCTTTTACTTTTACACGGCTAACAGGTGACGAATCGGCTTAACGGAGGTGTGGTGTGATGGTATACACAAAATACACACTGGTCAGCTTAAGACAAGATCAAACACAAGCCAGACAAATACACACAAATGAATTCAACCCTTACACAAGTGAAAATCATTTCCAAAGAACCCCGCCCCACCCAAAAAAAAAGTCATTGTACTTTTACTCAATTGCATTTACAGGAGGAAAAAAAAAAAAATCCCATACTTTTTAACCCCATAACCATACACACCTGATTGAACTCATCAGCTCATTAACACACTCTCACTGAGGTGTAAGTGTGTGTCTCAGAGCAGGAAGAGTGTGAAATGAGTCACTGAGGACTGAAATGGAGCTCAATCTGTTCACCAGAGGCCACCTCAATCGTCCTCGCACAATAATGATCTCTCATGTCATTTCCACTGAAGTGCCTGAGGAGATCGCAGTCCTGCCGGGGGAAAATAAAATGATAAACTCTGGGTATAAAACAAATATTTACCAGAGGAATAGTCTGAAACAGACCAGTGTTTAGGCAGCAGATAGGATATTAGTGTTCGCCTAAAAAGTAGGTTTATTTCTATTTCTGACAGTATCGAATAATCCAGAAAACCCAGACGAATGGTGCGTAAAACAGACCTTGAAAGCTTTTAAAATGTAAACTCCAACTGTAGTAGGAAAGCCGGTTACTTTTACTACACAAAAACAAAAAAAAGAAGATTAAAATAGAAAAATATAGCTGCAAGCGGCGATCTGAGGGGTCCAAGCACTCCTTGCAAACAGCACCCTCAGTGTCCAGTTCTTACCACAATACATAGTTCAATAAAGAGACCATAGATGAACATACTCATCAATTTTTGTGATGACGGCTCAGTGTTAGTTGTGTGAAATGCCCGCTGAAACCTGATTGTTTTTGACATGTTTTTGAAGAAATTCAGCGACGAAACAAAAATAATCCGGTTACAGATTAGCAGATTGGTGCAGCACACAAAATTTCAGCTCAAATGGACTTTTGATTCCTGGAAAAAAAAACCCAACCCTATTTGGATGAATTACAGCTAACTTAAGTAAACAAGCTCCGCCTCTTTAGACTTGATTGATGTGCAGTGGCCATATTGTTTCCAAACGGCAACATGTTTTTGATCATTAGTGAGGATTACCCTCCCCCGAGTAGTTTGATAGCAATTTTGTGAAGCTCGGCCAAAAATCCCGAAGTATGTTTTGCATATTATGCAAATGATCATAAATTTCAGTGGGAGTGGCTAAAAGGTCATTAAAAAAAATTGTTTCAAGCTAAAAAAATAAATTCCAGTGTACGCTTGATTTTCCAGGAGATGTGCTTGGTTTTGTGCGCACAAACACGAATATATTTCACTTCCAGGTTGTAACACTACAAAATTGTAGTGGAAAAGTTGAAGGGGGTGAATACTTATGCAAGGTACTGTAAAAAAAAATGGTACAAAAAGATGCCATTTGAGACAGTTATGATGTTTTTACTCGCTAGTCCATACCTGTGTTATTATGCTGATGATCACAGGTGAAGTAATGAGCAAAACTATTAAAATGGAACAAAAAGAAGAAAAATCAGTGATTTAAATTGGATGTTGATGAAGGGAGGAACATCACACTGGCATTTTTATTCAGTAGAGTAATGGAGCCTAACAGCAGCAGTACACAACTCCATTACTTGAGTGAAAGTACAGATCCCAGAAAAAATAATACTCAAGTAAAGTACAGATACTCAAAAAGTGTACTTTAGTACAGTACTCAAGTAAATGAGTATTACTGTTCACCTCTGCCTAACAGCTATGGAGGTGTAGCAGGTAGCGTCGTCGTCTAACATCTCCGGGCTCCCCGGTTTGATCCTGAGCTCGGGTTCCTGTCTTTGTGGAGTTCCTCCGGGTCCTCCGGTTTTCTCCCGCCTTCCAAAAACATGCCAGTAGGTGAACTACACTAAATTTCCGCTAGGTGTGACTGAGTGTGTGAATGTGTGTATATGGTGTCCTGCAGTGAACTGCCGTTCCACCCAGGGTGTATTTCTTATTTCGCACAACAAAACAAATATTAAGCATATTTAAATATTAAGCATATTTAAATATTAAGCATATTTCTAGCCAATTTTTATTAAGTATTTTTACTGGCATATAATTTTTTACAGTGGCTATAAAAAGTCTACACACCGCTGTTAAAATGGCAGGTTTTTGTGATGTAAAAAGTTAAATCATGTCAGAACCTTTTTCACCTTTATTGTGAAATTGCAACATATAAATATCAAGTGACAAACACCCAGAAATGTTTTTGGAAAAAAAAAAAAGAAAAACAAACAACTTCCAACACCCAGCTTGCATAAGTGTGCACACCCTTTTATAATGGGGAATGTGGCAGTGTTCAGAATCAACCAATCACATTCAGATTCATTTGATTTGACTAATTAGTGTACACCTGCCATCAATTAAAGTGACTGATTAACCCCAAATAAAGTCCAGCTGTTCCTATAGGACTTTCCTGACATCTTCTTGGTAACATCCGACTGGAAAAGCCGTGGGCCGCAAAGAGCTTACAAAGCAGGTACGGGATCTCACTGTTGAAAAATATCAATCAGGAGAGGGTTACAAACTAATTTCCAAGGCATTGGATATACCATGGAACACTGTAAAGATAATAATCAACAAGTGGAGAAAATATGGCAGGACAGTGACACTACTAAGAACAGGACGTCCCTCTAAAATTGATCAGAAGTTCAGGATAAAACTGGTCAGGGAGGCTGCCGAGAGACCGAAGGCAACATTAAAAGAATGGCAGCAATTTCTGGCAAGTACTGGCTGCTCCCTACATGTGACAACAATCTCCCGAATTATTCATATATCTGGGTTATGGGGTAGGGTGGCAAGACGGAAGCCTTTTTTTAAACCAAAAAATAAATAAATTAAAAAATAAATCCAATCTCCCAAAACCATGTGGAATAATGTGTTATGGTCTGATGAGACCACGGTTGAACATTTTGGCCATAATACCAAAAGATAAGTTTGGCAAAAGAACCAAAAGAACACCATCGCCACGGGGAAGCATGGTGGTGGCAGCATCATATTTCAGGGCTGTTTTTTTTCAGCTGGAACTGGGGCTTTAATCAGGGTGGAGGGAATCATGAACAGCTCCAAATACCGATCTTCTGCAACCAGGTTATTGTACATTTTTTATTTTTCGTTTTTCGCCCTAAAATGATTCTTATTGTTTTTCACTTTCATTAATACAACCCCATTTCCATAAACGTTGGGATTTTTTTCTGAAATGCAAAAAAACCCCCAAAAATCTGTGATTTGTCAAGTCTCTTGAAACTTTAATTAACTGAAAAAAGTACAAAGAAAAGATATTCAGTGTTTTCACTGAGCAACTTAATTGTATTTTGTAAATATAAACAAATTTAGAATTTGATGCCTTCAACACACTCAAAAAAAAGTTGGGACAGAGGCATGTTTACCGCTGTGTTACATCACCCTTCCTTTTAATTACACTTTTTAATCGTTTGGGAATTGAGGATACTAATTATTGCAGTTTTGCATTGCATTTTTGCTTGATACAAGACTTCAGCTGCTCAACAGTCCTTGGTCTTGATGGCAGCATATGTCTCTCTAAAATCCCAATATACGCCTCCGTGTCAATGGTACCTTCACACATATGCGAGTCACCCATGCCGTGGGCATTGATGCACCCCCATACCATCACAGATGCTGGTTTTGGCACCTTTCACTTATAACAGTCTGGTTGGTCTTTTTCATCTTTGGAACGGAGAACTCGACGCCCGTTTTTCCCAAAAACAAACTGAAACAAGGTCTCATCTGACCACAGCACACGTTTCCACTGCCTTTCAGTCCATCTGAGATGAGCTCGGGCCCAGAGAACTCGCCGGCGAGTTCAGCGGCGGACTGTGTAAAGTGACAACGGTTTTCCGAAGTACTCCCGAGCTCATGCGGTTATATTTATCACAGTAGCATGACGATTTATCAGGCAGTGCCGCCTGAGGGCTCGAAGGTCACGCACATTCAACAGTGGTTTCCGGCCTCGTCCTTTACGCAGTGAGATTTCTCCGGATTCCCTGAATCTTTTCACAATATCATGCACTGTAGATGGTGAAAGACCTAAATTCTTTGCAATCTTGCATTGAGCAACGTTCTTTTTGAACGGACTGACAATTCTCTCACGAAGTTTGGCACAAAGTGGTGAGCCACGACCCATCCTTGCTTGCAAAGACTGAGCTTTTGGTGGTTGCTCCTTTTATGCCCACTCCTGATCCCCTCCCCTGTTACTAATTAACCTGATCCTCCAAAATGGTGTTACTTGAACATTCTATTTTCCTGTAACTTTTCAGTCTTATTTTGCCTCTGTCCCAACTTTTTTTGAGTGTGTTGAAGGCATCAAATTCTAAATTTGTTTATATTTACAAAATACAATTAAGTCGGTCAGTGAAAACATTGAATGTCCTTTCCTTGTACTTTTGTCAGTTAATTAAAATTTCAAGAGACCTGACAAATCACAGATTTTTGTTTTTATTGCATTTTAGAAAAAAACCCAACTTTTATGGAAATGGGGGTGTAGATTAAAATTTCACAATAAAGGTAGAAAAGGTTCTGACATGATTTGTCTTGGTTTAATTTTTATTTATTTTAACGTCATGAAAACCTGCCGTTTTAACAGGGGTGTGTAAACTTTTTAGATCCACTGTATGTCTAGAAAGAAGCACATTTTTTTTTAAAGGACCTGAAGGATCTATGAGCATCAAAGTTCTGACCTGAAATCTGGATATTAACACAAACAAAAACAAAGAGCACACAAGATGAATCTCCAGAACTCAGTATCTTTTATTGGAACTGCACCGACCGCTAAATGTTCAACTTGTACAAGAAACAAATACAAATACTCACGCTAAAAACAAAAACAAACAAACAAATAAACAAAATAAAAACCAAAATAAAATCATAGTGCTGGCTGAACGGTGTTTCTGCTAGTGTCGTTCTATTGCTGTGACTCTGAACGGGACGGCTTTCCTCTGCAAAAAAAACCCAAAAACAACAGAACAGAGAGAGAGAGAGAGAGAGAGAGAGAGAGAGAGAGAGAGAGAGAGAGAGAGAGCTGGGCAGATCACATCAGACTATGGTTATAGGAACACTGAACTAGGCAATACAAATCTATTAGGACTGCAAAACTTTTTTTTTTTTTTCTTTTCTTTTCATATTCTTATTATCTTTTTAAACACCACAAAACATGGGATGTCTGCTTTTATAAAAAATACCACAACAAGAAAGGAAAGGAGGGAGAGAGGAAACAGACTACTGCAGTTCATTCATGTGAACTCCTCAATCATCTTTTTTTTTTTCTTTGCTTTTCTTTTCCTCACACACACACACACACACACACACACACACACACACACACACACACACACACAAATCAGCAAAAAATGAGTGTGTCTTCGTTTTCCTGAGTCATTGTGGAATGAAGTTAATGCTTTAACCCTTTCCTGTTCGTTCTCCCGTCTCTGACGAAAACACCTACGTCGTTTCCGAGATCTCGTCGAAAGAAAGAAAGAAAGAAAGGAGTCCCCTAGAAGCGAGGTTTCTTCGTTGAAACGTTCTGTAAGTTCAGATACGTCGTGTCATTTTGCTGTCCTCGCGTCGGTGCGCGGAAACGACTCCCCGAGCGTGGACGAGAATCGAGAAGAAGACTCGAGGAGCCAAATTTCCGCGTCCTGAACGTCCACAGGTGTGAGTTTGGTATCCACGTGGTTACGACTCCAACGTTAGTGATAATCTGTGATGTTCAACATGCACAACGTTACCGAGGACCGAGTCTGTTCCTTTCTTTTCGGAAAGCGACCGTCTTCTAAGGTTCCTTATTTTGGACAGATTTGAAAAAGCGTCACATTAAAAGAAAAAAAATTGTAGCATGCGGGTAACACGACAAGCTGCGATCTGTTCGTCTTATTAACGTCGAGAGAGAGAATAAAGACAGGCTGGTGAGGGAATGACTGTTTATAGCTGCTATAACGTAAGTGAGAACAGGTACTGACTCGTTTGCATGGCATTAAATGTAACTATACACGGATAAAAATACAAGGTGTCATTCTTTAATTAATAAAAACTGTAAATGATGGTAAATTGTTGTTGTATTAGAGGAATAAAACACTTCAGGACATGCTGTTATAGGAAAATAATCAACTTCAAGGTAATGGTGGCGCAGTAACTCTGTTTCCGCCGACCCTTCGTTGATTATTTTCCTATAACAGCGCAATTACACGGAGCGATCCCCCCCCCGCCCCATTTATAGTTACGCTTAACATCTGTGAAACAAAGCATTTCTTTCTTATCAACCAAGTTTCTTTTTCTCATTTGGTCAACATTTTAACCAATTAATCGCATCGTGTTTGTGAAGCCCTTAAGTTTCAGCATACACCAGAGCTTTTAGCACGCTGCTCAATATCGCTAGTTTATACTTTTACCTGAGGATGGATCCCGAGCCAGCCGAAGTCCTGCTGATGAACGCGGCAAGAGTACTGTTCACTAGATACTAAGGAAAGGTAGGTTAGGGTAGCTAGAAAGGCTGGCTTGGTGGCTAGCAAAGAAGTGACGTAAGCTAAAACACTTCCCGTGACGTCGGGTCACTTTAGCTAGCTTCTGACTCCACACGAACTCGTATACGGACGATAGCTAGGAGACGAGAAACAAGCGACTCCACGTTCAGAGCGAGACTCATGAAATATTGTACGATTTGGTAAACAAAGTGAGAGCTCGCTTCAAATTTATCCAAAGTAAAGAGCTCAGAAAGCAGCAGCCTTCCGACCCGAAACACAACAGGATCATACAGAAAAACTGTGATATAAACATCATCCTTAGCATGAGTACGCTGTCATTTGGTAGACGTTTGGTTCTCGACGACTGGTGGGTGGGTCGTGGCCAGGAAAGGGTTAACGTGGATCACCTGCTGGTGGGCAATCGCTCTTTTTTTTTTTTTTCTTTTCTTTTTCTTTGTCTGATAAATATATATAGCTATATTTTATAACCACTTCTTCTTCGAGTTAATATCCTCTCACGCTGAAGATAAAGGAACCAGAAACTCTGCTAAGGGACTAAAACAACATTAACAACAAAAGGAGGTGGGCGGGGTCTGTGGAGGGATGGGCCATGGTCTGGTAAGCGCATGATGTCGAGCTTTCCCATTGGTGGATGAAAAAAAAGTGCATCGTCCAATGAGACACAAGGTGGTGGGAGGGGCTTCGTTGTGTAGAGCTTCGTCCATTTTCCAAAAAAAGAAAAAAAAAAAAAACTGAACAAGAAATATCATGAAAAAGTGTATAAAGTTTTAATGTCCCAAGAGCTGCAATGTGTGTGTGTGTGTGTGTGTGTGTGTGTGTGTGTGTGTGTGTGTGTGTGTTGGTCCCGGAAGGCGAGTGGTTTCATTGGAAAGACGCTTAGATACAGGCTGCCATGTCATGAGTTATTGTGTGTGTGTGTATATTAATGTATTAATGTATGTATTTCCAAGAGCTTGTGCTACAAGTGTGTGTGTGTGTGTGTGTGTGTGTGTGTGTGTGTGTGTGTGTGTGTGTTGTTATTGCTCAGTCAGATGTTCTCTGCTCTCTCCGTGTTTGGACGGCTGGTTTGGAGATGGCGCCTGTGACGGGTGTGTGACCGATGGTAATGAATGTGTTACAGGCACTCCGCCCGGCACTATGCCCTCCATCGCCGCGGCGATGCCCCCTGGTGCCACGCCAACCATGCCCGGCGGGAACCTAAACACAGAGAGGTTAAAGGTCAAACCTTAGCTGAATAAGAAGGCGAGTGTCTATTATAGATAATGATATTATATTTTCATATCATGATGCCTGGCATAATTATGATCGCGCTTTAGTATTGCGTTAAAAAAAGAAAAAGAAAGAATGCAAGAAAAAAAATTAAGATCAAATAAATAAAAACAAAAAATAAAGAAAAGAGAACAGGAAGTGGTGACATTTTAATGCATGTTAAATTTCACATTATATTAATTAATATATAAATTAAACTGAGTCAATTAAATACAGTAAAAGTGCAGAGCTTTTTTTTCTTCAGGGATTTCAGTCACACACACACACACACACACACACACACACACAAACACACACAAACACACCAGTTGCTAATGCTTGTGGGAGATAAAGAAATGTACAAACAACAAAATATTTTTACAAAATGTTTGGAAAACCACAGACAGACAAAAAAAAAAGATAAAGTATAATGAACAATGTTAATCAGCCGTGGACTTTAAGCGGAGAAAGTAAGTACACAATATAAATTAGTGTGTGTAGGTGGAGAGAAGGTGAGTGGGAGGAGCTGAGGGCAGGGTTTGGCAGTGAACAGGAGAATGGGTGGGGCTGAGGGTGTGGTTAGTGAAGCAATGCAGGAGTTCAGGATTCACGGCAAGAAGAGAGAAAAACCAAGTTACAAACTTAAGTGTGTGACTGATCACGGGTTTTAAACATGTGTATAATTATTGGACGATTTATAGCTCCATGGATGTGTGATTGGCTAATACTGTATAGATCTATGTGTGATTCGCTGTTTAATGTTTAACTGTGATTGGCTGAGCTACAGATCCATGATCGAGTGCATCACTGACTGGTTTATAATTCTGTTATATTGGCTGGCTTTATATCTCTGTTGGACAAGTGGCTGGTTTATAACTATGCACTGTAATTGGTTGGGTTATAACATTTTGGAGCGTGATTGGTTTGGTTATAACATTTTGGAGCGTGACTGGTTGGGATATAACATTTTGGGGCGTGATTGGTTGGGTTATAACATTTTGGAGCGTGATCGGTTGGGTTATAACATTTTGGAGCGTGATCGGTTGGGTTATAACATTTTGGAGCGTGATCGGTTGGGTTATAACATTTTGGAGCGTGACTGGATGGGTTATAACATTTTGGGGCGTGATTGGATGGGTTATAACATTTTGGGGCGTGATTGGTTGGGTTATAACATTTTGGAGCGTGACTGGATGGGTTATAACATTTTGGGGCGTGATTGGTTGGGTTATAACATTTTGGGGCGTGATTGGTTGGGTTATAACATTTTGGAGCGTGACTGGTTGGGATATAACATTTCGGGGCGTGATTGGTCTGGTTATAACATTTCGGAGCGTGATTGGTCTGGTTATAACATTTCGGGGCTTGATTGGTTGGGTTATAACATTTTGGGGCGTGATTGGTTGGGTTATAACATTTTGGAGCGTGATTGGTTGGGTTATAACATTTTGGAGCGTGATTGGTTGGGTTATAACATTTTGGAGCGTGATTGGTTGGGTTATAACATTTTGGAGCGTGATTGGTCTGGTTATAACATTTTGGAGTGTGATTGGTTGGGTTATAACATTTTGGAGCGTGATTGGTTGGGTTATAACATTTTGGAGCGTGATTGGTCGGGCTATAACATTTTGGAGCGTGATTGGTCGGGATATAACATTTTGGAGCGTGATTGGTCGGGTTATAACATTTTGGAGCGTGATTTTCTGGGTTATAACATTTTGGAGCGTGATTGGTTTGGTTATAACATTTTGGAGCGTGATTGGTTGGGTTATAACATTTTGGAACGTGATTGGTCTGGTTATAACATTTTGGAGCGTGATTGGTCGGGCTATAACATTTTGGAGCGTGATTGGTCTGGTTATAACATTTTGGAGCGTGATTGGTCGGGCTATAACATTTTGTAGCGTGATTGGTCGGGATATAACATTTTGGAGCGTGATTTTCTGGGTTATAACATTTTGGAGCGTGATTGGTTTGGTTATAACATTTTGGAGCGTGATTGGTTGGGTTATAACATTTTGGAACGTGATTGGTCTGGTTATAACATTTTGGAGCGTGATTGGTCGGGCTATAACATTTTGGAGCGTGATTGGTCTGGTTATAACATTTTGGAGCGTGATTGGTCGGGCTATAACATTTTGGAGTGTGATTGGTTTGGTTATAACATTTTGTAGCGTGATTGTCTGGGTTATAACATTTTGGAGCGCGATTGGTCGGGTTATAACATTTCGGAGCGCGATTGGTCGGGTTATAACATTTCGGAGGGCGATTGGTCGGGTTATAACATTTCGGAGCGCGATTGGTCGGGCTATAACATTTTGGAGCGCGATTGGTCGGGTTATAACATTTTGGAGGGCGATTGGTCGGGTTATAACATTTTGGAGCGCGATTGGTCGGCTTATAACATTTTGGAGCGCGATTGGTCGGGTTATAACATTTTGGAGCGCGATTGGTCGGGTTATAACATTTTGGAGCGCGATTGGTCGGGTTATAACATTTTGGAGCGCGATTGGTCGGGTTATAACATTTTGGAGCGTGATTGGTTGGGTTATAACATTTTGGGGCGTGATTGGTCGGGTTATAACATTTTGGAGCGTGATTGGTCGGGTTATAACATTTTGGAGCGCGATTGGTCGTGTTATAACATTTTGGAGCGCGATCGGTTTGGTTATAACATTTTGGAGCGCGATCGGTTTGGTTATAACATTTTGGAGCGTGATCGGTTTGGTTATAACATTTTGGAGCGTGATCGGTTGGGTTATAACATTTTGGAGCGTGATCGGTTGGGTTATAACATTTTGGAGCGCGATTGGTCGGGTTATAACATTTTGGAGCGCGATTGGTCGGGTTATAACATTTTGGAGCGTGATCGGTTGGGTTATAACATTTTGGAGCGTGATCGGTTGGGTTATAACATTTTGGAGCGTGATCGGTTGGGTTATAACATTTTGGAGCGTGATCGGTTGGGTTATAACATTTTGGAGCGTGATCGGTTGGGTTATAACATTTTGGAGCGTGATCGGTTGGGTTATAACATTTTGGAGCGTGATCGGTTGGGTTATAACATTTTGGAGCGTGATCGGTTGGGTTATAACATTTTGGAGCGTGTTTGGTTTGGTTATAACATTTTGGAGCGTGATTGGTTGGGTTATAACATTTTGGAGCGTGTTTGGTTTGGTTATAACATTTTGGAGCGTGATTGGTTGGGTTATAACATTTTGGAGCGTGATTGGTCGGGTTATAACATTTTGGAACGTGATTGGTCTGGTTATAACATTTTGGAGCGTGATTGGTCTGGTTATAACATTTTGGAGCGTGATTGGTCTGGTTATAACATTTTGGAGCGTGATTGGTCGGGCTATAACATTTTGGAGCGTGATTGGTCGGGATATAACATTTTGTAGCGTGATTGGTCGGGCTATAACATTTTGGAGCGTGATTTTCTGGGTTATAACATTTTGGAGCGTGATTGGTCGGGTTATAACATTTTGGAGCGTGATTGGTCGGGTTATAACATTTTGGAACGTGATTGGTCTGGTTATAACATTTTGGAGCGTGATTGGTCGGGCTATAACAGTTTGGAGCGTGATTGGTCGGGATATAACAGTTTGGAGCGTGATTGGTCGGGATATAACATTTTGGGGCGCGATTGGTCGGGTTATAACATTTTGGAGCGCGATTGGTCGTGTTATAACATTTTGGAGCGTGATCGGTTTGGTTATAACATTTTGGAGCGCGATCGGTTTGGTTATAACATTTTGGAGCGTGATCGGTTTGGTTATAACATTTTGGAGCGTGATCGGTTGGGTTATAACATTTTGGAGCGTGTTTGGTTTGGTTATAACATTTTGGATCGTGATTGGTTGGGTTATAACATTTTGGAGCGTGTTTGGTTTGGTTATAACATTTTGGAGCGTGATTGGTTGGGTTATAACATTTTGGAGCGTGATTGGTTGGGTTATAACATTTTGGAACGTGATTGGTCTGGTTATAACATTTTGGAGCGTGATTGGTCTGGTTATAACATTTTGGAGCGTGATTGGTCTGGTTATAACATTTTGGAGCGTGATTGGTCGGGCTATAACATTTTGGAGCGTGATTGGTCGGGATATAACATTTTGTAGCGTGATTGGTCGGGCTATAACATTTTGGAGCGTGATTTTCTGGGTTATAACATTTTGGAGCGTGATTGGTCGGGTTATAACATTTTGGAGCGTGATTGGTCGGGTTATAACATTTTGGAACGTGATTGGTCTGGTTATAACATTTTGGAGCGTGATTGGTCGGGCTATAACAGTTTGGAGCGTGATTGGTCGGGATATAACAGTTTGGAGCGTGATTGGTCGGGATATAACATTTTGGGGCGCGATTGGTCGGGTTATAACATTTTGGAGCGTGATTGGTTTGGTTATAACATTTTGGAGCGTGATTGGTTGGGTTATAACATTTTGGAGCGTGATTGGTCGGGTTATAACATTTTGGAACGTGATTGGTCTGGTTATAACATTTTGGAGCGTGATTGGTCGGGCTATAACAGTTTGGAGCGTGATTGGTCGGGATATAACATTTTGGAGCGTGATTTTCTGGGTTATAACATTTTGGAGCGTGATTGGTTTGGTTATAACATTTTGGAGCGTGATTGGTTGGGTTATAACATTTTGGGGCGTGATTGGTCGGGTTATAACATTTTGGAGCGTGATTGGTCGGGTTATAACATTTTGGAGCGTGTTTGGTTTGGTTATAACATTTTGGAGCGTGTTTGGTTGGGTTATAACATTTTGGATCGTGATTGGTTGGGTTATAACATTTTGGAACGTGATTGGTCTGGTTATAACATTTTGGAGCGTGATTGGTCTGGTTATAACATTTTGGAGCGTGATTGGTCGGGCTATAACATTTTGGAGCGTGATTGGTCTGGTTATAACATTTTGGAGCGTGATTGGTCTGGTTATAACATTTTGGAGCGTGATTGGTCGGGCTATAACATTTTGGAGCGTGATTGGTTGGGTTATAACATTTTGGAGCGTGATTGGTTGGGTTATAACATTTTGGAGTGTGATTGGTCGGGTTATAACATTTTGGAACGTGATTGGTCTGGTTATAACATTTTGGAGCGTGACTGGTCGGGTTATAACATTTTGGAGCGTGATCGGTTTGGTTATAACATTTTGGAGTGTGATTGGTCGGGTTATAACATTTTGGAGCGTGATTGGTTTGGTTATAACATTTTGGAGCGTGATTGGTCGGGCTATAACATTTTGGAGTGTGATTGGTTTGGTTATAACATTTTGTAGCGTGATTGGTTGGGTTATAACATTTTGGAGTGTGATTGGTTTGGTTATAACATTTTGGAGTGTGATTGGTCGGGTTATAACATTTTGGAACGTGATTGGTCTGGTTATAACATTTTGGAGCGTGATTGGTCGGGCTATAACATTTTGGAGCGTGATTGGTCGGGTTATAACATTTTGGAGCGTGATTGGTCGGGTTATAACATTTTGGAGCGTGATTGGTCTGGTTATAACATTTTGGAACGTGATTGGTCTGGTTATAACATTTTGGAGCGTGATTGGTCGGGCTATAACAGTTTGGAGCGTGATTGGTCGGGATATAACATTTTGGAGCGTGATTGGTCGGGATATAACATTTTGGAGCGTGATTTTCTGGGTTATAACATTTTGGAGCGTGATTGGTTTGGTTATAACATTTTGGAGCGTGATTGGTCGGGTTATAACATTTTGGAGCGTGATTGGTCGGGTTATAACATTTTGGAGCGTGATTGGTCGGGTTATAACATTTTGGAGCGTGATTGGTCGGGCTATAACAGTTTGGAGCGTGATTGGTCGGGATATAACATTTTGGAGCGTGATTGGTCGGGTTATAACATTTTGGAGCGTGACTGGTCGGGTTATAACATTTTGGAGCGTGACTGGTCGGGTTATAACAGTTTGGAGCGTGACTGGTCGGGTTATAACATTTCGGAGCGTGACTGGTCGGGTTATAACATTTCGGAGCGTGACTGGTCGGGTTATAACATTTTGGAGCGTGATTGGTTTGGTTATAACATTTTGGAGCGTGATTGGTTGGGTTATAACATTTTGGAGCGTGTTTGGTTTGGTTATAACATTTTGGATCGTGATTGGTTGGGTTATAACATTTTGGAGCGTGTTTGGTTTGGTTATAACATTTTGGAGCGTGATTGGTCGGGTTATAACATTTTGGAGCGTGATTGGTCGGGTTATAACATTTTGGAACGTGATTGGTCTGGTTATAACATTTTGGAGCGTGATTGGTCTGGTTATAACATTTTGGAGCGTGATTGGTCGGGCTATAACATTTTGGAGCGTGATTGGTCGGGATATAACATTTTGGAGCGTGATTGGTCGGGCTATAACATTTTGGAGCGTGATTGGTCGGGCTATAACATTTTGGAGCGTGATTTTCTGGGTTATAACATTTTGGAGCGTGATTGGTTTGGTTATAACATTTTGGAGCGTGATTGGTCGGGTTATAACATTTTGGAGCGTGATTGGTCGGGTTATAACATTTTGGAACGTGATTGGTCGGGCTATAACAGTTTGGAGCGTGATTGGTCGGGCTATAACAGTTTGGAGCGTGATTGGTCGGGATATAACATTTTGGAGCGTGATTGGTCGGGCTATAACATTTTGGAGCGTGTTTGGTTTGGTTATAACATTTTGGAGCGTGATTGGTTGGGTTATAACATTTTGGAGCGTGATTGGTTGGGTTATAACATTTTGGAGCGTGATTGGTTTGGTTATAAGATTGTGGAGCGTGATTGGTTTGGTTATAACATTTTGGAGCGTGATTGGTTGGGTTATAACATTTTGGAGCGTGATTGGTTGGGTTATAACATTTTTGGAGCGTGATTGGTTTGGTTATAAGATTGTGGAGCGTGATTGGTTTCGTTATAACATTTTGGAGCGTGATTGGTTGGGTTATAACATTTTGGAGCGTGATTGGTTGGGTTATAACATTTTGGAGCGTGATTGGTTGGGTTATAACATTTTGGAGCGTGATTGGTTGGGTTATAACATTTTTGGAGCGTGATTGGTTTGGTTATAAGATTGTGGAGCGTGATTGGTTTCGTTATAACATTTTGGAGCGTGATTGGTTGGGTTATAACATTTTGGAGCGTGATTGGTTGGGTTATAACATTTTGGAGCGTGATTGGTTGGGTTATAACATTTTGGAGCGTGATTGGTTGGGTTATAACTCTATGGGGGAACAGAAAAGCTCCTGAGGAAAGTAAAAGCAGGTTCTAGAGGGAGAGTTTTACACTTGTGTCATACCGTGTTTACCTGCTGGTGTGTTAGGCATTGATTTTGTCTTGGGGAGCTCCAGCAGTGATGGCCTGCATGCTCTGGGTCACTTGGCTGGGAGAGAGAATCAGAGTGGAGGCTGTGTGTTGGGCTTCACACTTACAGAATCATCAGTTTGCACTTTCCTACACTGAAATGCTGAAAGGTTGATTTTGCACCAGCTGATCTGGTGAGATGATAAAAGCTCTACATAAAAACTATCAAATATAACCAGAACTAAATGTCGAATTCACAAACAAATGAGATGTATATTGATAAACATGAGAACATATTCATGAGAGGGTTTCTTTCTTTTCTTTTTTTTTTTTAAACGATAAACACACAGCTGTAAAAATGTTATGCTTGGATGCACAATGCGAAAGCAAAGCATAAAGAATGGAGCATGCAGTGATGCAATGCAGCGGAGGCCAGACATTCACACATCAAGCGCTGTATTTGTGTGTGTGTGTGTGTGTGTGTGTGTGTGAGAGAGAGATTATTAGTGGACACATTACGTGTTCAACCTGTAGGCAGCGCCGTTAAGCTCAGGGTGTACAGTCTGCTGCTCCATCACCCCCCAGGCTGAAGTGGTGATGAAGAACTCCTTATTCACACAGTTTCTGAGACTGTCTGGGATCCGACCTGACAGAGAGAGAGAGAGAGAGAGAGAGAGAGAGAGAAACAGAGTGTTGGGTTTCTTTTCCACCGAACAGTGCAGATCGGTAACAAATCAACAAACCCATTTACAGTAGTACCAGTAAAACTTGTGTTGGTGTGTGTGTGTGTGTGTGTACCGGTGATAGCTCGGCGGATCTCCGTAGCCGCTGCCTCTCTCATCTCCAGAGAGGCCTGTTCACTGTACCACGCTGTGTGTGGAGTGCAGATCAGATTCGGAGCATCCTTCAGAGGTCCCTGCGCAAAACTAAACACACACACACACACACACACACACACACACCTCGTTTGTTCATGCCATCTTAAAGTTGTAACAGTTTATTATCAGTACACTCTTAGAAACAGGGTAAATTTTTTTTTTAAAACTGGGAACCCATTCTGTTCGGGTTCTACGCAGAACCTTTAAGCGTTCCCCCAGAGGGACAAGTGAAAAACCCATAAGAGTTCTAGATGGGACCCTGTGTAGGTTTATGTACGTATAAAGCCTGATTTAGACTTTCTTCAGAAATGCAAATTTTTTGTCTTATTAACTTCCGCAAAATTAAATGCAACTATAAACGGACAAAAAGTATGATGTTAAATGAAACACTTCAGCACACACCTGAACGGTTCGTTCTCATGGACGTCGAGTGCCGCTCCTCGTATCCGCCCCTCCTTCAGGGCGTGAGCCAGAGCCCTTTCATCCACCAGCCCACCTCGAGCTGTGTTCACCAGGAACGCCCCTTGACGCATCTACACACACACACAGACACACACACACACAGACACACACACACACACACACACACACACACAGACAGTGATTAATACAGTAAAAATGACTAGAAGAACAAATAATGAGATTTATGTGACACACTGGAGTCATACATTAAGAATAAAACGAATGAGAAAGAAAGAAAGATTTAGGGAGAATAAAAGGGGAAGAATAATACACAGACAAAGAATGTGTGAGAAACAAAGAAGGAAAGAAAGAAAGAAAAAAGAAAAGTAAGGAGGTCTGGAGGGAGGCAGAGTGTGAGAAAGAGATATGGGGAAATTAAAAAGCAATTCTCATCTGTGACCTAAAGGGGGCAGTGCAGGATAGCATTACACAAAATCAACGTGTGTGTGTGTGTGTGTGTGTGTGTGTGTGTGTGTGTGTGAGACCTGTTTGATGGTGAAGTCGTTGATCAGGTGGTTGTGTGTGTGTGTGTGTGTGTGTGAGACCTGTTTGATGGTGAAGTCGTTGATCAGGTGGTTGTGTGTGTGTGTGTGTGTGTGTGTGTGTGTGTGTGTGTGTGTGTGTGTGTAACCTGTTTGATGGTGAAATCGTTGATCAGGTGGTGGTTGTGTTCGTTCAGGTTACAGTGCAGGGACACACAGTCGCTCTGGTACAGGAGGTCCTGCAGTGTGTAAACTCTCTGTACACCCAGAGATCGCTCCAGACCATCCTGCAGGTACGGGTCATAAAATATCACGCTGAAGCCAAACACCTTCGCCCGGACCGCTACCGCCTGGCCCGAACGCCCTGCGCGCACACACACACACACACACACACACACACACACACACACACACACACACACAGAGTAAATTCACCATCAGGTGTATAAACACAGTAAGATTACAAATACAAATGAACTGAATCAAACTGTTTTATGATTTTTTTTGTGCTTTTATTAGGCTTCTAAAGTTAAAGAGAAGTTTGGGAATGTTCCTGACCGAAGCCGATGAGGCCGAGTGTCTCTCCGCGGATTCGCGCCGCTCCTGACGCCACCTCTCTGATCTGCTCCACGCTCTGGACCCGCGTGCCCTCACGGAGAGCCTGGTACAGCCATGTGTTTCTCCGGTACAGGTTCAGGATGTGGCATATGGTCGAATCCGCCGTCTCCTCCACCGCCGCTGATGGAATGTTACACACCGCAATGCCTGCCACACACACACACACACACACACACACACACACACACACACACACACACACACATTTTTTTCAGGACCCCAGGAACCTTTTGAGGAACATCACGAACCATGAATTTTTTCAGGACCTCAATTTCCCATCAAATGTTTTCAGGAAACCAGACACCATACTGTCCAGATCGAAGAACCTTTTCAGGAACCTTTTTTTTTTTTCTTAAAAGAGCCGCAATTTCACTGCAACAACTTTTTAGTTCCAGAGGTGGTACTTTCTCTGGAGCTTGGAGACTACACTGCTTCCCATTATGATCACACACAGCATGGTGGGTGTTTTTTTATATCGTAAATAGCTGACTGTGTCAAAGGATTTTTAAAAAAAAGGTTCATGCTGAGAAGTTTACTGGAGATACTGGAGACTCCTTCCATAAACGTTAAATAAACGTCTCGTCGTGATCCATTAATCAGTGCAGCTTCTGTTGTTGAAACTCCTTAAAACTTCACGTCGTTCCGCTTAGGAAATTTTGCTGACAGAAAGTTAGTGACTGTTTCTTAAAGATTTATAAAACCTTGTGAAAAATGTAAATCATCAGCTAATGAACACAAACGGTTACCTTGATGTTCCTCATGGTCACGCTACGATATTTAAATATTATTCTTCTGAGAAGGTTCCATTGTAACTGGTTATAAATTCGTACCCAGCTCCCCCGCGGCTTTGATGTCGATGTTGTCGTATCCGCTGCCGATGCGGATGATGATGCGTAGAGCTTTAAACTTCTCCAGGTCCTCGCGGGTCAGAGTGATTGTGTGGTACATCATGGCGCCGACGGCCTCATTCAGCACCTGTGTGGATCACAGAGAAAACGGAGCGTTAGAGACAACATGGCCGACAACGCAACATAAAAACCACAAACGCTGTCGAGACAACATGGCGGAATGATCGTGAATGAGTTCCTGAGCTAAAGGTTGCATGTGAATAAATCATCAATTACTAACAGCCCATGAAAAGTACATATTAATTCAAACAGTTATTAGACGTTTCTACTGCAGGAACCTTCACAGGAACCAAGAATTTTTTTAAAAAAAGGAATGCGAAAAAAGGGTTCTGAGAACCTCTTCTGAAACACGGGAACCTTTTGAGAACCCAGGAACTTGTTCAAAAACACAAACATTTTTAGAAAACCATGAGCCTTTCAAGACATGGTGTTACAATCCTTCAATCTGCTAAGAATTTATCTGTCTTGTGTTACTATTAATTTCTTTACTTCAATAAATTCAAGTTACTTTATCAATCATTCATCTGCTTCTGGATATACGTACGCACGAGTCAGGACCTCCATGCATCAGCATCTCCCAAGGTGGATAATAATCAAGGGACTATCACAGGAACAATACTTCACCTTGTTTTAACCACTACAACCGCTTTTCGGGGATTCCAAGAACTTTCTCAGGAACCTAGCAACTTTTCAGGATCCCAGGAACCATTTCAGGAAACCAGGAATCTTTTAGCACCAAGAACTGACTTCGGAGTCCAGCAACATTACAGGATATCAGGAACCTTTTCAGGACCCCAAGAAATTTCTCAGGAATCCAGCATCTTCTCAGGACCCCAAGAACCTCTCCAGGGAACCAGGAAATTTTTAGGAGCAAGAACTCTCTCAGGAACCCAGACATTTTTAAGACACCTAGATCTTTTTCTCAGCCCATAAAATATTTCAGGAATCTTTTCAGGAAACCAGCAATTTTTGTTTTTAAGGACCTCAGAAACTTTCTCAGGAAACCTTGAACTTATTCAGAAATCCACAGACCTTTTCATGATTTCACCAGGAACCTTTTCTCTGGAGCACAATAACCTTTTTCAGGAACTCTTAATACCTCTTTATAGGATGTGAAGAACTTTTTCAGGCTAGCCACAGATTCAAGGAGCATTTTTTTTTTCCTTCTAGGAACCTTTTTTAGTTCCCGTTCCAGAGGCGGTACCTTTCTGCAGAGAAAGAACTATTAGGGTAAACCTGAACGCTGAACCTCACTGACTGGTCAAATACAAACCGTACAGGATAAGCGCTTTTAGCTAACAAGCACGTGAAACATCAGAGGAACGTTTCCATGACAACTGTCAGTGGCTAAAAATGTATTATTATGGGATGTGAGAGAAATCAGAGCACACAATGGAAAACAGATGCACACACACACTTATTGGAACCAGAGCCTCTAGAACAATTATATTTGGTGTGTGTGTGTGTGTGTGTGTGTGTGTGTGTGTGTGTGTGAGTGTGTGTGTGTGGGTGCGCGAGACTATGTCCTATATAAGTAAGTAAGTGGTGATTGGATGCCAATAGTGAGCTCATACAGGTTTACACCACATGACATGGTCTCTCTCTCTCTCTCTCTCTCTCACACACACACACACACACACACACACACACACACACACAAAAGCACTGTAGATAATTGCTCTAATTCTCTTAACCAACATGAGACCCTGTAAATACTGACCTAGTCTTATTAGTCTATAATAAGTCATAGTCTTAGACATTGTGTGTGTGTGTGTGTGTGTGTGTGTGTGTGTGTGTGTGTGAGAGAGAGAGAGAGAGAGAGAGACCATGAGAGAGATGCTGGATTCCTGAGAAATTTCTTGTGGTGGTGTGTGGTGTGTTTAAGTCATGTCGGAAGGATCGTGAGGATAACACGTTAATTATAAAGATTAATATGCGAGTTGTCTAGGGTGGAGTTTTCCTTAAAATTAAAAAAAAAAAAATAACAGTCAAATTTTCACTGTTTGAGTTTCCAATACATTTCTAATTATCATCTCTTTTTGTTTTTGTAAAAATTATTACAACTATGACCCTCCACCGGATGTTACCAAGGTGAATATTACCGTCCTGCATATGTGATATTTTAAATTACACACACACACACACACACACACACACACACACACACACACACACCAGATTATGCTCTAAGGTGAAGTGCCTCTTTTTGCAGACGCTCTGTTATTACACCCTGCGGCTGCTGGACATTTTAATAACACATAACGAGCAGGGTAGTGGCCCGAACGGCAAGCAGGAGAGCGATAGCATCAGTGCACTTAGCGGTTAGCATCTCTACGACCCTGGTGTACTCTGTCTGACCCTGGTCTCTGTATAATGAGAGATAAAGCAGCCTCGTTGAAGCCGCATGATAATTACACTGAGGGGAGCCGAGGCGAGGCAAGACGGCCTCCATTAGAGAGAGTACAGGAACACACTCTTATTAAAATCTAGGAGAATACCGATCAGAGAGGAAGAGAGAAATAGTTTGGGTTTTTTTTTTTTGGGTCGACTCTGTAGGTCACTGCCGGTAATCAGTTATACCAGGGATCAGGAACGTTTTCAGTTAGCTAAGCCAAATAAAACAATAAAAAAAAATATATATTTTTTTAAAGGGATAAAGCAAAATTAATAAAAAATAATGTGGATTCCATTTTTTAAAACTGATAACAGAACAACACCATAATTTTTTTTTGTTGTACTTAATAACAATGAACACTAGGTGACTGGAGGATAAATTAAATTATTATTATTATTTTTTTATTTAAAAAAAAAAAAAAACAATACTACTATACATAATTTTTCATTAAACGTATTTATAGTAGAGAAAGCAATAACTATTAGAGCATATATATTTACATTATATAAATAGTTTAGTAATAAATATTATGGCACGTGGTGACAGCAAATATAGTAAATAAATAAGAATAAATAAATGCTGCTTCACTTTTTATTTTTTATTTTTTTAACAACGCTTTGACACATCATAGACCCAGATTCAGGGGGTAAAAACTTTTAATCACTTACGCCATATGATCTGACCTGGTGACTATGCAAATAAACCTGACTTTTTTTTAATTTTTTTTTTAAACATCCCAATATTATATTTATATTTACACTTTAACTACATATACTTTATAACTTTTATTTACTAACCAGAGCGAGAAAGCACAGAAATAATAAATTCTTCACATCCCATCTACTTGATGCACGTGACCACAAGCAGTGTAAAATGTAAAGCGTCGGTTCACCTCTTTACCATAAAGCACTGTGCATGTATAATTAAAACATGCAGCTGTGTCATCATATTTATGAATAATTGCACCAAGAGATGGGGAAAAACCCCGCAGTGGGCCTAGGATGGAGTCATGATTAACAACAAACTTTACTTTTTACACGTGTAGAGAAGTCACTATTAATATTTACACACTAATAATGATCAGTCAGATAAGACCTCAGGCAGGAAAGAGCCAACACTACTTTCTAGAAGAATATTGTGTTTTGGGGTATCAAATGCCTCACTGAGATCAGGCAATACAAGCACGAACACACAACCCTGATCATTAGCCAGTATTCAGTCATTTACTACTTTAACCAGTGCTGTTTCAGGTGCTGTGATGTGGCCTAAACCCTGACTGAAAGATTTCATGAATGAGTTTAGCTGCTGTGCTACAAACTTTTCTAGGATCTTAGAGATTAAGATGTGGATTGATATTGATTTATATAAAATTCCTACCAGTCCTACCATGGGGGGGTAAAGCACAGGCAGTCCATATAGGATTTTGTGGAGATTTTTGTGACTGTTGTGGCCAGAAATGCTTGATTTTGCTGCGGCTTTAAAAAAAAAAAAAAAAAAAAAAAAAGTTCTTGTGCTTTTTTTTTTTTTTGGGAGAAAACTACCTGAATTGGTGAAATTGCAACTGCACGAAATAGTTTAGCACAGTCTTTCGCAGTGATGTTTGTTGGTAAATGAGACCCTTTAGCTTTACTCATGTTCGATGCACGTGAATGCGTGTTGTGATGACGTCACATGATGCATTTTGGCCCAAATCTACAGAATCTTGGGTAATTTTGAAAAATTCCAAGCTCCGCCGAGTTTGCTTGATTTTGCGTTAATTTCTGAAATCCTGGCGGGACTGCACAGGGGTGGATTGTGGGAATTTTAGGTCTCTAATAGAGAGGCACTGCTCAGCTCTATATACGGTAAGTTTTTTCGACTGTGTCATCCTGTTGTTCTCCCTCTTCTTACCTTCTCATGGATCTCCTGTGTGGACTGAGCATCGCAGAAGGCCACGGTTGCCAGGTCTTTGAGGATGGGCATTTCTACAGTGCAATCACGTCCGTCCAACAGTGCCACCAACGGGCGGGGGTGCATGGGGCCGTTCATGATCTGAGGCCTGATACCTGCACAGAGAGAGAGAGAGAGAGAAAGTGAGTGGTTACACCTGTGTGTGGTTAAAAATTAAATTTATAGACTGTTTGTAAACAGAAATATCTTTTATATACATTTTGTCTATACAGTTTGCTATGCTCAAAAAGAAAAATAAATAAAACAGACAGCGCGGCTCTCTCTATAGCCTGCCTCCCGTGTCCTCGTTGCCCTCACTGCCTACCAGGGTTTTACACTGGTGCTGAAACCCGGGTGTGAGGACAATATGTTGCCATGGAGCCCTCACACCT
>CM042562.1:17479683-17582183 GCA_023630585.1 Cranoglanis bouderius | reverse complement strand
CTGAACTGAATCAAACTTAACTGAACTAAACTCTGAACTGAACTAAATCTTGAACTGAATCAAATTGAACTGAACTAACACCTGAATTGAATCAAACTGAACTAAATCCTGAACTGAATCAAACTGAACTGAACTAAACTCTGAACTGAATCAAACTGAACTGAACTAAACTCTGAACTGAACTAAATCCTGAACTGAATCAAACTGAACTAAATCCTGAACTGAATCAAATTGAACTGAACTAACACCTGAATTGAATCAAACTGAACTGAACTAAATCCTGAACTGAATCAAACTGAACTGAACTAAACCCTGAACTGAATCAAACTGAACTGAACTAAATCCTGAATTGAATCAAACTGAACTGAACTAAATCCTGAACTGAATCAAACTGAACTGAACTAAATCCTGAACTGAATCAAACTGAACTGAACTAAACCCTGAACTGAATCAAATTGAACTGAACTAAATCCTGAATTGAATCAAACTGAACTGAACTAAATCCTGAACTGAATCAAACTGAACTGAACTAAATCCTGAACCGAATCAAACTGAACTGAACAAAATTCTGAACTGAATCAAATTGAACTGAACTAAATCCTGAATTGAATCAAACTGAACTGAACTAAACTCTTAACTGAATCAAATTGAACTGAACTAAATCTTGAACTGAATCAAATTGAACTAAACTCCGAACCGAATCAAATTGAACTGAACTAAATCTTGAACTGAATCAAATTGAACTGAACTAAATCTTGAACTGAATCAAATTGAACTGAACTAAATCTTGAACTGAATCAAATTGAACTGAACTAAATCCTGAACTGAATCAAACTGAACTGAACTAAATCCTGAACCGAATCAAACTGAACTGAACTAAATTCTGAACTGAATCAAATTGAACTGAACTAAATCCTGAACTGAATCAAACTGAACTGAACTAAACTCTTAACTGAATCAAATTGAACCGAACTAAATCTTGAACTGAATCAAATTGAACTGAACTAACACCTGAATTGAATCAAACTCAACTAAATCCTGAACTGAATCAAACTGAACTGAACTAAATCCTGAACTGAATCAAACTGAACTGAACTAAACTCTGAACTGAACTAAAACTTGAACTGAATCAAATTGAACTGAACTAAATCCTGAACTGAATCAAACTGAACTAAATCCTGAACTGAATCAAACTGAACTGAACTAACACCTGAACTGAATCAAATTGAACTGAACTAACACCTGAAGTGAATCAAACTGAACTGAACTAAATCCTGAACTGAATCAAACTGAACTGAACTAAATCCTGAACTGAATCAAACTGAACTGAACTAAACCCTGAACTGAATCAAATCGAACTGAACTAAATCCTGAACTTAATCAAACTGAACTAAATCCTGAACTGACTCAAATTGAACTGAACTAAATCCTGAACTGAATCAAACTGAACTGAACTAACACCTGAATTGAATCAAACTGAACTGAACTAAATCCTGAACTGAATCAAACTGAACTGAACTAAATTCTGAACTGAATCAAACTGAACTGAACTAAACTCTGAACTGAATGAAATTGAACTGAACTAAATCTTGAACTGAATCAAACTGAACTGAACTAACACCTGAATTGAATCAAACTGAACTGAACTAAATCCTGAACTGAATCAAACTGAACTGAACTAAACTCTGAACTGAACTAAATCTTGAACTGAATCAAATTGAACTGAACTAAATCCTGAACTGAATCAAACTGAACTGAACTAACACCTGGATTGAATCAAATTGAACTGAACTAAATCCTGAATTGAATCAAACAAATGAATTCCTGATTTCGACTGAACTACAGGAAGGGCTTAGTATGTGTGACAATAAACTGACAATCACAGGGGAACTAACTCTCTCTCAGAGTTTGAACAACACACACACACACACACACACACACACACACACACACACACACACAGACACCCAGATTAAAGCTTCAGAGATACTGACTTCAGATCAGTAAACTGATCTTAGCAAATAAGCTGAACAGCACCTCCCACTAATGCTCTGCCTTCCCATCATGCCTGGAAAACCCCTCCCCTTTCTAAACCTTTCAAAATCTTCAGATTATCCAGCAACGTCTCTCTCTCTCACACACACACACACACACACAGAGACACAGACACAAACACACACACACACGTCTGATACGCTGGCTTCACCTCATACAGACCTGCACGGTTTTCCATCCGAGCGACTGACAATTCCATAGTGTGTATGCTGGTGGTGTGTTACAGGTGTGTGTACGTCTGTGAGTGTGCATGTGTGTGAGTGTGTATGTGTGTGAGGCTGAGCTCTGAGTCTTGACCGGTTTGTTAATGCGCTTCTTACAGAATTAACCAATCAGCAGCGGCTTCTACAAACAGCCGCCCCTCCCCCCGTGTATATATATATATATACACATATATCACGTTATAAGTGATGTTACGCCCCCGGAAACATGACAATATCTAAACACAACGTTCTACATGTGTTTTTCTTGATACTGGGACGCAGTACACTTTTACACACAACATGTGTGTATATAAACAACATTATTATTTAGGCTACACTATCACTTAGTATTATTTGCAATCACAATTGTTTGTGTTTCTCAATATTAATGAGCTAAGCCAGGATACGCTAATCAGGTTTTCCGAGCAGAAGATGTTCCCACACCAAAGCGCCGTTGAATTCTGGCTTCTGATTGGTCAGAAGGTGTCGGTTAATTGTCTATAACAGCAGCTCTGACAGTAACGAAGCTGCAAATCACAGGTTTGTATTGATGTTACCGCGTCCGTTCTGATACGTTATCGTTTCCATAGTAACGGCTCATACAGTGGACGCTCCACATAATCGCACAAGTTCCTCGTTCCTTTTTAAAAATTTATGTTCGGTTCCCTTTTTATTTTTTGTAACTTAATAACTTAATGTGACGTTCTGAAAGAAAACAGCTTTAAAATGTACACTGTGACTGAAAAGAGCTTATTTTAAATGTGCTAAAACAAATGTTTATAAATTGGTGGAATAATTACAATAAATAATTGTGCTGTCATTTTGATTTCTCATTTATTGTATTTTATTGTGTGTCCATTTATTTATTTATTTATTTACTTAATTACATTTTTTTTTTTTTTTTTTTACCAAAAAGATGTTAATTTCCCTTTGATGCATGTATTATGCATTTAAAACAATATCGTTATAATATCAGAAACCCTGTTAAAACGATCAGGTCACAATATGAATATTTAATATCAGCACATGCCTGACACACACACACACACACACACACACACACACACACACACACACACACACACACACACACACATCCAGAGCCACATTTCCTCTACTCATCTATGTAAATTCTGTTAAAGATTGCTCTTCATAGTGTTCTCTTAGGAAGCCTCATACGTGTGTGTGTGTGTGTGTGTGTGTGTGTGTGTGTGTGTGTGTGTGTGAGTGTGTGTGTCTTTAAAATGTTTTAAATGCAGCACAATAGATCAGCTGAAAAAAAACATCCATACAGATCATTTTTATTGCCTGCCTGCCATTACACACACACACACACACACACACACACACACACACACACACACACACACACACACACACACGCATCTCCATCTAATTATGCAAAATCGACCCTTCTGGATATTTTCCCTTAAAAGCGAGCATGTTGATATACACATCTGAGTGTGTGGATAAAAGAGTCTTTGCTTCTTTAAATGCTTAGATTATCTCCATGTGATTACCCCCCCCAACACACACACACACACACACACACACACACACACACACACTCTGTCGCCTAGCAACACACTTATGGCACACTCACAGTAAGAGGAGAGCGGCATTATGGGACGCAAATTATGGAGCAACAAATGTCAGGTACAGGGGGTACAGGCTGATGAGTTTCCTGTGCTGAAAAAAAAAATAACATGAAGAAATGAAAAAAGAGTAGAGGGGTGAAGATGAGAGGAAGAAAATGCCTGTGTGTGTGTGTGTGTGTGTGTGTGTGTGTGTGTGTGTGTGAGAGAGAGAGAGGGAGAGAGAGAGAGATGCTGGCAGAACAATGAACTTGGAGGTAATACACTGTAAAGAAAGAAAGAAAAAAAAAAAATTACAGTAATAAAAAAGAGAAAAAAATAGAAAAACACACAAAATAGTAATAGAAAAAAAACAAAAAAGATAAGAAGGAAATTAGTAAAGAAAGAAAGAAAAGGTAAGCGTTAGAAAGAAAGAAAGAAAAAAGAAAGAAAGAACAAATAAATAAATAAATAAATAAATAAAGAACAAGAAAGAAAGAAAGACAGAAAAGAAAGAAAGAAAAAAGAAAGACAGAAAGAAAGGGGAAGAGTGAGAAAGAAAGAAAGACAGAAAAAAAACAATACGAAAGAACAAGAAAGAAAGAAAGAAAGAAATGTTAAGGGCAAGAATTGTAAAATTTACAGTAATAAAAAAGAAAAAAAAAGAAAAAAGACAAAATAGAAATAGAAAGAAAACAAAAAAGAAAAGAAGGGAACTATAGAAAAGAAAGAAAGAAAGAAAAAAGCAAGCAAGAAAGAAAAACTGCATAAATGACAGTAACAAGAAAAGAATGCAAAAGAAACAGAAAAGAACAAAAGAAAAGAAAAGAGGGGGAAATACAGAAAGGTCAAAATAAAAAAGGGAAGAAAGACTTAAGTGAATGAATGAACGAGTGAAACAGAAAGTGACAACCAAATCAATTCGACAAAAAGCACTGAACAAAAAGAAAACAAAACAAAACAGAAAAAAAAGAACAAAAAAATAAAATTAGTGTCTGAGCAGGAAAGTGGTGAGAAGGAAAAATGCAAAATAAAAAAGTAGGAGGTAGGAAGCAAGAAAAGAGATTTACAAAAAGAAAGAAAGCAAAGAAGAAAAGAAAGTTCACATTACTATTGGCATTACTATTATTACAGTACATCAGGTACATCATTCTGCCGAGGACGTGACGTTGACCAATCAGAAACAATCACCTGACCTCCAATAAACACACACACACACACACACACACACACACACACACACACACACACACACACACTCAGAGCGCACTGATTAATTATTGACGCCTGACACTCTTCTCTGACAAAGACTGGCCTTTAGCACACGCCATCTCCATGCATAATAAATGCTAAAGAAGAAACTCTGTGATGTGTGACAGACTAAACCAACACGGACGCCTCGCCTCTGACAGGATTCTGTTTAAACAGGACTTATGGGCTAGCAAAGAAAGGAAACAGCTCATCGTCTTCCTGCTCAGATGCTAATTTTAGTTTACAGAGTGGGACACTATGGGATACTAACACAGATATGGTCTTTGTAGCAACTCACAAGAGACACATGAGAGACAAAACAAACAAGAAATCAAATTCCTGGGAATGTGGTAGGGGTTTGATCTCACAACGACTCCATAACAAAAACATCCTGACAAAAAAGCAAGCGTTTGGCTAACATTTCTACTATTAGTTGTGGAGTTCTCTGGACTGAGCTAGCATTACGCTTAAAAAAGGGCCACTTAGATTTTCTCTGTAGGCCACATATTCCACCTCCATGTCCCACCTGAAAATATCACTGTAACCAATCAGATTGCAGCTTTAGATCTCTAATACCAGTTAAACCAATTAGATCACAGCTCAAAAACCTCTAATACCAGTTTAACCAATCAGACCGCAGTTCAAAAACCTCTAATACCAGTTTAACCAATCAGACCGCAGTTCAAAAACCTCTAATACCAGTTTAACCAATCAGACCGCAGTCCAATAACCTTAATACCAGTTTAACCAATCAGACCGCAGTTCAAAAACCTCTAATACCAGTTTAACCAATCAGACCGCAGTTCAAAAACCTCTAATACCAGTTTAACCAATCAGACCGCAGTTCAAAAACCTCTAATACCAGTTTAACCAATCAGACCGCAGTTCAAAAACCTCTAATACCAGTTTAACCAATCAGACCGCAGTTCAAAAACCTCTAATACCAGTTTAACCAATCAGACCGCAGTCCAAAAACCTCTAATACCAGTTTAACCAATCAGACCGCAGTTCAAAAACCTCTAATACCAGTTTAACCAATCAGACCGCAGTCCAATAACCTTAATACCAGTTTAACCAATCAGACCGCAGTTCAAAAACCTCTAATACCAGTTTAACCAATCAGACCGCAGTTCAAAAACCTCTAATACCAGTTTAACCAATCAGACCGCAGTTCAAAAACCTCTAATACCAGTTTAACCAATCAGACCGCAGTTCAAAAACCTCTAATACCAGTTTAACCAATCAGACCGCAGTTCAAAAACCTCTAATACCAGTTTAACCAATCAGACCGCAGTTCAAAAACCTCTAATACCAGTTTAACCAATCAGACCGCAGTTCAAAAACCTCTAATACCAGTTTAACCAATCAGACCGCAGTTCAAAAACCTCTAATACCAGTTTAACCAATCAGACCGCAGTTCAAAAACCTCTAATACCAGTTTAACCAATCAGACCACAGTCCAATAACCTTAATACCAGTTTAACCAATCAGACCGCAGTTCAAAAACCTGTAATACCAGTTTAACCAATCAGACCGCAGTTCAAAAACCTCTAATACCAGTTTAACCAATCAGACCGCAGTTCAAAAACCTCTAATACCAGTTTAACCAATCAGACCGCAGTTCAAAAACCTCTAATACCAGTTTAACCAATCAGACCACAGTCCAATAACCTTAATACCAGTTTAACCAATCAGACCGCAGTTCAAAAACCTCTAATACCAGTTTAACCAATCAGACCGCAGTTCAAAAACCTCTAATACCAGTTTAACCAATCAGACCACAGTCCAATAACCTTAATACCAGTTTAACCAATCAGACCGCAGTTCAAAAACCTGTAATACCAGTTTAACCAATCAGACCGCAGTTCAAAAACCTCTAATACCAGTTTAACCAATCAGACCGCAGTTCAAAAACCTCTAATACCAGTTTAACCAATCAGACCGCAGTTCAAAAACCTCTAATACCAGTTTAACCAATCAGACCGCAGTCCAATAACCTTAATACCAGTTTAACCAATCAGACCGCAGTTCAAAAACCTCTAAATCCCCATCCTGTATCAACAATTGGTCATATTTAAATCAAAATAGTAATATCATTTAGACTTTAGAAAAGGCTAAAATAATACATGTAGTTTTAAACGATTCAATACTACAATTACGTTAATAATATTTAATAATTATTTATTTATTATATAGCATTTTAAAATTGTGTCTAAAATTTCTTTACATAAAACGTTAAAAATTAAACAAAGGATAAAAAACAATGCACAGCCATGAACAATATTTACAAACATAAAAGAAATTAAAAACAAAAGATAAAAAAAAATTAAAATCATAAATCACATCCTAAATCTTGCTAAAGGAATTAGCAATTATCATGCTATGGAATATAAATCAATAGTCACATTGTTAATGATTTCAGTTATTTATTTTCCTTGTTAAAGGATAAACACCTTTATCGTCTTTATCAGGCATCACCACAACTCTCCAACACATCCACTACCTTGAGTCTCGTATCTTAAATAAGCTGTTGTAGCCACGTGCTCATGGCTTCTGCATCCTATTAGCTCTAAAGGGATTTCATGGATTTAAGACTATTATTACTTCAGCAGAGAAGGAAAGTAGAGTGAAAATAAAGAGTGGGAGTCCAATATGACTAACGTTAGACCACACAGAAAATGTTACCAGCTGCATTAACCAAGAAATGTCTGGTTTGACCCACACTAAATTATTATACTTGAGTCACATGGCATATATTATAGAATATATTACAGATTTTTTTCTTCACTAGATGTACTACAGGATAGTTAGGATAGCTAGTTATAATCAATGTAATTTACATTCTTAAATGTTGTCCCCATTAAAAGGACATCAAATCACTGATAGCAGAAGGTTATACGCTTGCCATAACTTCAAAGCGCTAGCGCTATCACACAGACACAAACACAAGCATCGAATACACATTTAGTTGAAGATTGTCATGATGTAATAAGAGCGCAAGTGAATTCAATGCAGAAATTTCAAAACATTCAAACTGAGTTCCCAAAATGTACACAGTTTAAAAACTGGAAAAGTCCAAAAATATAGCTTTTAACTGCAGTTGCTTTAGTGGTGGCACAAACAGGAAAGAATGTGAAAATCTCCTAAAGTTCTAAAGAAAAAGATGCATTTTATGGAAAAATGTGTCATTTATGTACAGCAGGGAAAAAAAAACAGCAATGATCAGCCATTAATCTAAATCGTGATAGTCACCATAGAAGATATACAGAAGCTAAATCTAGAGAGGGAAGACAGGAAAAGAAAAGGATGAACTGAAGAAGTGAAGAATTTTTTTTTACTTGTATCAGTTGAAGCCATGGTGGAAACAATGACTGGAGGACCAGTACGGCGAGTCAGCTTATTATTCTGGTTAAGAGCCTGAGACTGGATAGTGGTACCAGTAGACATGACCGTACTCTCCACAGTAGCAGCACCCTTCCTCAAGAGCTGGGGACTGGGGTGAGAACCTGGGGTTTGAGGCATATGAGGTAGACTAGGTGCTCTCTTCATCAACTCTATAGGTGTGTAGGGGCTGGAGAAAGCTTTGGTTACTAGACCAGGGGTACTGAAAATCCCTGGCTGCTGTGGCTGAGGGTGGCTTGACATTGGCAGACCAGTATGGGGGTTGTACATCGTTAGTGGTTGTGTCTGCGTCAAGGAATTGCTATATGCCCCTGGATTGGCCTGAAACCCACCAAGAGAACGCACCCCAGGATAGTTTGTGGTTTCTAACAGATGTTGAGAAGGTGCACTGCTTGGTCTGCGGTTGATAAACTCGCCTATCCTGGGAGACACAGTCTGCAGGGTGTTTGAGGGCTGCTGCAAGAGGTGGGAGTCCATGGTCAATCCTTGAGGCTGTGTGTAGAGATCGTTACGGTGGCTGAAGCTGTTGGAACGGCCACGCATTGTTGGTGCTCCAGTGCCTCCTGTCTTGCAGTTAAGTACCACCCTGGATAGTACTCGGGCCTGGCCGAGGTTTTGAGCCATGGAGCGAATATCATGCTCTTCCATCATGGACAGCATGGTGGTGGAGTCAAAGCCTTGCTGCAACAAAAGGGATATGGTGCTTTCAGATAGACCCTCGGTACGCAGAAAAGTTAGGAAAGCCGGATCCACAGCCCTCTTTGGGTCCATAGTAACAGCTGTTGATGGGTGGTGGGTTGTGATCCCAGCGGTGAGCTGAGCTGGCGTAGCGGCCACCATAGTAGTGCTGGCATCATAGGCAGGATCATAGGGCAACCTTTGAGCAGGTACGGTACCATAAGCAGACATTCCTCGAGGTACACTTCCATCCACAATAGGAGTGGGTGCAGGATCCATCATGATACAGGTGGAGGGAGGGTGGTCAAAATGAAGGCCGTTGACTTCGTTGTAACCAGAATGGCATGCCAGAGAGGCCTGATCGGCCGCAATCCCGAAACAGGCAGGAGAGGTAGCCCTACTGCGGACACGCTGACTGTCTGGGAAGGCTAGAGAATCCCTGTACAAACGGCTCAACTCATGAGCCGTGGGTGGGGGAGGTGGAGGAGGAGGAGGAGGTGGCGGGGGAGGGGGAGGTGGAGCAGGGCCAGGTGTAGGTGCACGAGTAGGAGCCCTAGCTTGCCCTTGATCCCAGGCAGATCTAACCCCTCCTGCACCCAGCCCATAATGCGAGCCTGATCTGCTAAGAAGCTGGTGGCTTCCTCTATAAAATCCCTGCAGATCTTCAGGCGGCTGAGCAGACAAGGCAGTGTCAAATGGGTAGTAATCAGGAGGAGGTACAGTGCCCCTCACAGCCATGGGCTTCAGGTGGTTGCTCGTATCAGCTACGGGATCTATCTTCATGGAAAGATGAGCATACCTTTCAAGGTCACCGTCGTTGTACAGTTCGTCCTGGTAGCCAAAAAAAACTTGTTCTGGCTCTAGTTCAGGGTACAGCAAGGAGCAGGGTGGCAGAAGAGGATCAAACCAAAGTTTACCGTCGCTCCCAAAGGAGACAGAATTCCTTCGTGACGCAATGTTGACAGAATTGTCAAGAGTAGCGCTATCCCACCAACCCTCAATCGATCTTAACTCGATCTTTCCAAGTCGAAGACTAAAGCAGCACTACACAATTCTTGAACAGGGGAGAAAACAAAAGAAGGAGTGAGGTGTGGAAAAAAGCAGTAAGGGTTTCCATTTCACCTCTCGGGTTTCAGGCAAAGAAAAAAAAAAGATGAGGTATATAGGGATCATTTCACCTGATCTACGGGAGGCATTTTTCCTCTCCCTTCGGGCAACGCTATCATGTAGCCACATATTGCCAAGTAGCCCCTAAATTATTCAGCCCTGGAAACATAAGCATGAGAGGGAGGGGCGGACGAGCAAAACGGGACAAAACATAACACAAAGGCACAAGCACAAGACACACACCTGCACACACAAAAAATAAAACCACACACTTTATGAGAGTGGCCTCTTTTCCAGTAAGGACCACATACAGTAGTAGTTGGGTGCATATTTTGAGTACTGGATTATGACAACTGAGAATGAAGATAAGAGAGGAGGGTCACGCTAATCCAGTGGGCTTTTTATCGTTTCTTATGGCAAGGCCATTTTACAAACCCTCGCCATTGCCACGAGAGATCAGTCAAAATAAAACCTGCTTAAATCCACTGGCCCCTGTGGCTTTACTCGAACTCGAGATAAAATATCAATGCCTCATGCTACATGTGGTCTCTTTCACCTACATTAGCTTGATACCTGATGTCATCCCAGTAAGGTGTAACAAACTATACCCTACAGTAAGCAGTCAGTCAGGTCATGACATTCACGCCGTACAGTTTCTAAGAAGCCAATCCAAGAGCTGGTGCTAATCCAAAGGGCATTCGTGCAACCCCCTTTGTTTCTGCACAAGTGGACATTTGATATCTCCTTCCTTTTGTTTAGCTCATGGCATTGGCAATCAGGATATGATATGAGAAACAATAAACTATGCTTCATGGAAATTATTTTTTAAATAAATAATCATGTCTTCTCAGAACTTCAGATATAACATGCTACGGTATGCAAAAAACAAGACCAATCAAAGCAGCATTCAAAATAAAAGACTTTAGACAAAAGCATCTTACTACTCAGTCGACTGATTTCAATTTCTTTGACAGCATTTAGACTAACTGATCACGTGTTCACATCAAGTTTGATGGTGTTAAGGGATTGTGTTCAGTGCAGTGGTAGCTCAGTGGTTAATACATTTGACTACTGACTGGAAGGTTGTGAGTTCAAATCCTGCCACTGCTGGGCCCTTAAGTAGGGCCCTTAACCCTCGGTTGTATAAATAAGATAAATGTAAGTTGCTCTGGATAAAGGCATCTGCTGAATGTCATAAACGTAAGTAAGTAGGAGGATTTTTCCTTTTCTGCTTGTTGAATTTACAGGGTGTCCCAAAAGTCTCCCTACATAGGGGGAAATTAGCACTTTTTAGCAAAATGGCTTCCAGAATGTTTCATACTTAGTTTAGGCTTTAAGAACGCCTCTGACAAAAGAAGAACATAATGAAATCATTCTCATGGCCGGATCGGGAAGCTGTCGTAAGGTTGCGATGGACTTGAACAGGAAACATGGCGAGTACCGAACATCACACACAACACCGTTGCCAAACTTATTAACAAAATCAAAAACACTGGAAGCGTTGAGGATCAACCGAGAAGAGGTTGACGTCCATAAACATCCACTGATGAAGGCACAACTGATGTGGTGCTGGCAAACATAGTCCCCTGTGTATGGAGACTTTTGGGACATCCTGTATTTGTCTGCCCTGACACAAAAAGATCTAGACAAAACTGAAAATCATCTTCTAAATCTTCTAGAAACTTCTGATTCCCAAGATGCTGAATCTAATGAGAGCTTTTCTACGTAACATTCCTAAATGTTCCTACATGGTGCACTACAACAATTCTAGGTGGTGGAAACATTAAGATAAGATAAACGTTTCTCTAATGTTAGATGTTGTCTAACTGGAAAGTCTACACTTATTACATCATGTTCTGAGAACATTGCAGGAAATGTATTTTTGTAGCTTGTTGAGTTCAGTGCTTAATGTTCCTCAGTAGCGTTCTGTGTCAGCTGGAGAAATCGTTTTGGGCTTTTATGTAAGTGATAAGAGACGAATGAGACGAATGAGAAAGCCTGCACTGTGCTTTAAATAGCGACTAAGATGGGTGTGTGACTAATTGGAGTGGCGAGCACACTGAGTGGGCCTCTTTAAAAAAAAATGAAAGAAAAAAAAAAGAACCACATAAAGACTCAGCAGGATGCTACATAGAGATGTGGCCTGCAGGTCAGCGCTCACTGCTTGTTATTTTCGGTCCTTGTGCCGTCTTTCTTCTCTCAGGTTCTCTCTGTTATTGGTCAATCACCGAGGTCAGCCGTGACACATTGAGCAAGCGAAGCCTACTGACATATCGCTCTGGTTTAGGTATAAGTCAGAGCTCTTTAAAGAACGAGAGATGAGAACGAAGGAAATAACCTGAACACCGAGTCTGTTTCAAAAGAAAAGGCCAAAATGCACTCAAGATGAGAAACTCATCGTAAACAGAGAGGAGAGGAAATTCGGTTAGATTGTCCAGCTGCGTTTCTCACAGATGTAGCTCGTGTTTTACGAGGTTGGATCTGCTACTGTCTGGCCTTTCTGCTCTCATCATGCCGTGCTGTTTGTCAGCTGTAAAATGCCATTAATTACGGTGTTGCATTTCTCCCCGGCAACCAGAGACAATAACTGTTTTAATAAGCTCCGGCATGGACCATCACTCAGCCTCGCATCGCCTGGAAATATTAATAACACGCTTCAGGTTCATCTCGCACAGACACGGAGAAAACAAAGAGCAGGAACACAGGAATGCAAATTCTACTTCTCACACACACACACACACACACACACACCCATCTGCTTAGATACCAAACACACAGAGAAAGAAAGAGCGAGAGAGGGAAAAAGCAGACAGACAGATTGGATACATGCTCTATGTAGACAGAAAGGATAAGACAGATACACTGAGAGACTCAAAGACAGACAGATACATCTATAGACAGGAGGAAAGATAAACAGACCCAAGAGGTAGCTCAATAGTCAGACTGATGGATTGACAAAAGAGTCAGATAGACAGATAAAGTCAGACAGCTAGATGGAACAGCAGACAGATTGACAGACAGACATACTTATAGACAGAAAGACAGACAGGTGAATAGAAGGAACAAGACATACAGACAGACAAATGCACAGTTAGAAAGACCGAACAACATACACTTGGATGGAAAGACAGACAGACAGATCAGACAGATTTGATATATACAGTGGGGGAAAAAAGTATTTGATCCCCTGCTGATTTTGTACGTTTTCCCACTGACAAAGAAATGATCAGTCTATAATTTTAATGGTAGGTGTATTTTAACAGTGAGAGACAGAATAACAACAAAAAAATCCAGAAAAACACATTTCAAAAAAGTTATAAATTGATTTGCATTTTAATGAGTGAAATAAGTATTTGATCTCCTATCACTCTCTTAAAGGGAGTGCTCCTAATCTCAGTTTGTTACCTGTAAAAAGACACCTGTCCACAGAAGCAATCAATCAATCAGATTCCAAACTCTCCACCATGGCCAAGACCAAAGAGCTGTCCAAGGATGTCAGGGACAAGATTGTAGACCTACACAAGGCTGGAATGGGCTACAAGACCATCGCCAAGCAGCTTGGTGAGAAGGTGACAACAGTTGGTGCGATTATTCACAAATGGAAGAAACTGTCAGTCTCCCTCGGTCTGGGGCTCCATGCAAGATCTCACCTCGTGGAGTTTCAGTGATCATGAGAACGGTGAGGAATCAGCCCAGAACTACACGGGAGGATCTTGTTAATGATCTCAAGGCAGCTGGGACCATAGTCACCAAGAAAACAATTGGTAACACACTACACCGTGAAGAACTGAAATCCTGCAGCGCCCGCAAGGTCCCCCTGCTCAAGAAAGCACATGTACAGGCCCGTCTAAAGTTTGCCTGAATGATTCAGAGGAGAACTGCGTGAAAGTGTTGTGGTCAGATCTCTCTGGCATCAACTCAACTCACCGTGTTTGGAGGAGGTTGAATGCTGCCTATGACCCCAAGAACACCATCCCCAACGTCAAACATGGAGGTGGGAACATTATGCTTTGGGGGTGTTTTTCTGCTAAGGGGACAGGACAACTGCACCGCATCAAAGGGACGATGGACGGGGCCATGTACCGTCAAATCTTGGGTGAGAACCTCCTTCCCTCAGCCAGGGCATTGAAAATGACCTTAATGACTTGGAGAGGATCTGCAAAGAGGAGTGGGACAAAATCCGTCCTGAGACGTGTGCAAACCTGGTGGCCAACTACAAGAAACATCTGACCTCTGTGATTGCCAACAAGGGTTTTGCCACCAAGTACTAAGTCGAAGGGGTCAAATACTTATTTCCCTCATTAAAATGCAAATCAATTTATAACTTTTTGGAAATGTGTTTTTCTGGATTTTTTTTGTTGTTATTCTGTCTCTCACTGTTAAAATACACCTACCATTAAAATCATAGACTGATCATTTCTTTGTCAGTGGGCAAACGTACAAAATCAGCAGGGGATCAAATACTTTTTCCCCCCACTGTACGGTATATGAAAAATATCAGACAGACAGATAGAGAAAAAAGGCAGACGGAACAACAGACAGACAGACAGTAGGACAAAAGATAGACACAGACGAATAAATATATAGAGTAGATTCATAAATCAGACAGACAGAAAGACAGGCAGACAGATAAGTATATAAATGCATAATTCACAGAGACAGATGCATAGACAGACAGACAGTAAAGCATGCAGACAGCAACAAAGAGACAGACAGACCAATTAAACAGCACACAGCCAGCCAGAGGGAACAACAGACAAACAGTTAGTTGGACAGACAGACAGACAGACAGATAAACAGTTGTATAGACCGAGACAAAGAGACAAATAAATAGATTATTATTATTATAAATAGATAGACATGTGCATAAACAGATGGTTGGACAGACAGAAAAATATATAGAGGCATAATTCAGACAGACAGACTAGATAGATAGATAGATAGACAGATAGATAGACAGAAAGATAGATAGAGAGACAGAAAGACAGTCTGGTAGATAGATAGATAGAGAGAGACACACAGATAGACAGGCACACTGATAGATAGACAGATATAGCTAGATAAACAGACAGACAAACAGGTAGACAGACAGACAGATAGACAAACAGATAGATATGCAGACAGACAGACAGACAGATAGACAGAAAGACAGTCTGGTAGATAGATAGATAGAGAGAGACACACAGATAGACAGGCAGACTGATAGACAGACAGATATAGCTAGATAAACAGACAGACAGACAGATAAAGAGACAGACAGATAGATAGACAGAAAGACAGTTTGGTAGATAGATAGATAAGAGAGAGAGAGACAGATAGACAGAGAGACAGCTAGATAGATAGAAGGATGGTTTGTTAAAAAGAACAGACAGATGATTCTTGGACGCGTCCTAATCTGGAGTGTTCACTTGGACGTGTGTGCATTTGGACAGCGACCCTGGCGGAGCTCTAATTACTCCGAGGGAACAGCAGTGTGAAGTTTCAGAGCCCGGAGCTCGCAGGCTGCAGTGTGCAGGACAGACGAGGACCGACCGAGTGGAAAACAATACTGGCACTACCGCTGCCGAGTGATGAATTGGGCCACCTTTCTAGGGCACAGGACGCTTCTGGCACTACTTGGCAAGCAGAACTGCTAGGGGACTCGGAGACGGGAGAGACGGGGGAGACGGGGACGAGGACGGGGGAGATGGGGGGATGATTTATGCACTCTCGACTGAAGTACTGCCGGGCAATTAAACTTTCATAGGATTTAGTAAATTAACTTGGAAAACTTGGAAATCATAGTCAATTACAGTGAGTGTACAGTATATTAAAAAGTTTTAACAAGCCTCTGGGCTTTTTTTTTTTTTTTTTTTTTTACAAGATAACAAGAGTCCTGGGAGAGAGAGAGAGAGAGAGAGAGAGAGAGAGAGACAGAGACAGAGAGCGTGAGACACTTGTTCCCAATTCTGAGCTCGTGAGCTCCAGCACAGGCTCTCTGCTGTCTAAAATAAGGAATTATCAGTTTAAAAAAAAGGAAAGGGGGGGGGAAGTGTTTCTCAGGGAAAAAGTGTAACAGTTTTAAAATAGCTAACCACGAGCTCCATCAGCAATAAAAAACGCTAACACAACTAAACTGTGACTTTTAAACGTCCAGCAGTTGTGTGTCAACATTAAAAGACAAGTCGGAAATCATCTTAACACAGTTTACGATATTATCACAATATTACAGCAAATAGAGTGTAGTATGATGCATTCATTGCAAGTGAGTGTTAGTTTCTCAGCGAACACTGCATTCATGCTAGCAAACAATGAAACAATAAACAACCTGTTGTTTAGTCTGTGTATGTGTACGCGTTCGTCTGAACTCTGAAGTGGGAGGTCCGATCTCGGAATTGTGTCGACCGATTTAAAAATCCACACCGATAGTTTTTCCCTTTTGTGTCCATTGCGGGAGCGGCTGAGAAGGGCCCGCTTTCATTATACGGTACGAGAGCGGCCTCTAGAGGCAGAATAAAAACCATCACTGTCAAATTTTGCCGTGTTATTTGAAGTGTTTCTGATTCATTTTGGACGTCTCTGTTTTTATTTGCTATTTGGAGTGTTACGTTTTTGGTTCCGTTTGGATGTATATACTTTATTTACTTTAACTATTAATATATATTCATTTATATTTATACATTTATTTCATTTAAAAAGTACAGCACATTTTCAGTACTGTTTACTTCTGTAATAAAGGTCAGCGATATATTACTTTGAGTGTTTTTCATTCAGTATCAATTTTAAAAACGATTAATCAGTTGATTATTCGGCAGGTACCACCCAACTTACAGGTTTTAGACACCCTATTTTTTTTTAGTACAAACTTTGTTATAGATTTTTTATTTTATTTTATGACGTCTACATGATCACGTCGGTACAAAAAACATTTTAGATTCCCAAACATTAGTTTTCTAGCACAAAATTAAATGTTACAGAAAAAATGTTTGTATGTCATTAAAGAAAGCAGCGTATTACGTAAGAGACACTTTTCAGACAGTAAACACAATGAAGGCTGCTGGGTTTCGCTGCAAAAATAAGAAGCGAGTGCGAAAGTCAAAGTGTCCAGAAGAACTGTGTCTGGTTCTGCAAGATGCTCAATAAAACTTACCTTATAAAACTGCACACACTGTACCGGAGACTACTATTTTTATTTTTTATTTTTTTGTCACACCAAATATTGACTTAGTTTTATTTACTACTGTTTACTGCTCTTTACTGTATTATTTTAAAAATGTAGAAACATTTAATTTCATTATTTTGAAGGCGTCTTTGCTCTACAGCATTTCTTAAAACTTGCGCCTAAAACTTTTGCACAGTACTGTAAATATCGGTATCGGCAAAATTGAAAAAAAAAAAAACACGGACACCTCCATGAAAGTGGAGCTAGCTAACTAGCTAACATCAATGATCACGAGTTTATGATGTATTTGCTTTTTCAAAACACTGTTATTGATTTAACCAAGTAATGAGTCTATGTTAATCTGATCTAAAGTAAACACTGTTATAAGCTCAGTTAAAGTAGCGAAGTGATGTTTAGGTTACGTTGACGGTCTGTTGACATGAAGTCAAATGCTGAACTTGGTAGGAATCCCAAACTGAGGGGGTGTTTTCTTCGCTTTTTTTTCCTAGTCGGAGGTCAGAAATTCCAAGTCACGGGTTTTAGTCGAGCGGAGCACCACGAGTTCGCAATGTCGAGCTGAGATTTTCCCAACTGCGACGTGACACGGAAAGCGAAACGCGACGTATCCAAAGAACTGGTTCCTGTAACGTTCCTCAATTCATTTCTCTACTCTCACACCATGAACTCCTCCGTTTTTGTTTAGTTTCTGTTCAGCAACAATCCCTTTAAGCAAATGTGCAGTGTAATGTTGCACCGATACAAATGTTGTTAAATAAATACGAACCGAATTTTTATGCTTAGATTTTTTTTGTGTTTTATTTTCCCGTCCTGTCAGTTCTCCTTGTGTGAGGTGTGAGTGCCGTTCTCAGGCCAGTGAACCAGACTGAACACACAGATGGAAGAACAGACGGCCGGGACAGAGGCGCCATGCTGCTGGGAGAGAACCAGGACGAGGAAGAGGATGAAGACGGAGTGGAGGTGGAGAGCAGAAAACATACAGAGGAGAAGTGGAGAGAGAGAAAAAGCAGACGAGTGGATTATAAAAGTCAAGAAAGGCACCTTGTTAAATTCCTCTGTCATGAACTTCCTGTATCACAGCTTACGATATTATCGTGATATTAAATGCTGACAAAGCATCTTCAGGGCATTATTTAACAGGTGGAGCTGCAGTCTGGTCCAATCCACATACTGTAAACAGATTAAAAAATGTGTGCAAGCGTTGGTACGGTGAAGTTTTCTTGAAATAAGGAGATGTTTATTCAAGATTTCTGGAAGGAGTCTCTAGTAGGTTTGTGAGATAAATAAAATGGTAAAATAAAAATGCCGTTGTCCTATTGTGCCACCTAAATGTCGCAGATTGACAATAGTATCGCCTGTGGCTTTACACGGGGCGTGGCCAGACATACAGTACGTAACACGTGTTACATACACACACTGGTAACGAGTTGGATGTAGCTACAATCACTAGCATTAGCATTTAGAGTTGGATAACCATCTAATGTCTAATGTCCCGCTAAATAAACTATAAGTTTATTAATAAAGCAATTGCATAACGACTGTTACTTGTTGTATTGTGGTTTTGTCTATTGATTACTCAAATTTTTCATACAGCTATTACTGTTATTTTTATTTTATTATAGTTGTTGTTTGTTTAGGTTTGCAACAACACATTACCAACGTTACCAATTTAGTAATAGCGTAAAATTGTGATTTAATGTTGTAACGATGTATTTTGCAGCTCCGAGTAGAACGTCCGTGTTGTCGTTTAGTAATTACGGTAATTGATAAAATGTAAATAGACTTATATAAACTACAGTCGCATCATGTGCTCTGTGTTGAACAGCAGTTAAACAGGAGATACTTATTAAACTCCTGTATAGGGAAGTCTCCCTGATAAGCAACACGCTGTTTCATTTTCCTAATTTAAGTTTCCATTCATGTTTTGACAGCGAAGACAATCTATCTGTTCGGCAGCATGGACAAGGGAAGCTAAGATAAATGAAAGAATAATGTTTTGTAGCTCTGCTATGAAGCCAGACAGCAGGTTATTAACGTTCTTACAGGATACAAAATAGGCAAACAAGGAAACACATTATTACGTAATACAACACAATTTGTTTTGGTCGATCTTAAAGCTGCAGACGCCACGTTTTTTTCCGAGAGACATCTAAATTGTCCAACTTGATGGACATCGCGATGGTTGGAATCTATCGGCAATTCCTGATGCTATCGTTATTATCATCCCGAGCCGAGTCTTAAGTGTCGGAGCTTTCTGATATCTGCCATCTTCAGGACAGAAGACTTTACGCTTTGTGGTTTCTCCTAAACGTAACAAGCTGCGATTTTTTTTCTCTTACAAAAAACGTAAGTGAGACCGAGAACGCACTTGTTTCATGGAAGTTCCACAACATAAACTGTAACTATAAATGCATAAAAAGCATGAAGTGTTGTTCTTTATTAAATAAACACTTGTAAACATCGGTAAGTGATGACCTGATACTGTCGAGGACAGGATGTGGTAAATCGGACATCTGCGTTCTTTAAAATTGACGTAATTCAGTTACACAATACAATTGTTAAACTGTTGATGATGATAGTGTAAATAGTTATCATTTAATAACATAAAATACTACAAGATACAGATAGTGGCTTCATTCATGCCGGTCATTGATAACCACGTAATCAATTCTTTTTCACCCGAATGAAGCTGTGTTTGACAGAAGATACACCAGGAAATGTATCATCAGCGTTGAGTCTGAACTGTTCTCTTCCCTCCAGCTGCCTCAATAAACTTAACTACCAGCTCTCAACAACAACAATTCTCAATTATGTGGAATCCATATTAGCTCGGCATGATGATTTAATCATCTGTCGTGTAGCCAAAGGGTTTCCAACACCAGCACATCTGAACACTAACCGTGACTTACAGAGGGACCACCTGAAAACATAAAGCCGGCATAAAAACGGTGAAAGACAATATTTATCGTCTACCAAACGATAGAATACAAAGTATTTACCACTTGAACAGGGAAAAAAAATGTTAACAATTTTTTAAATTTTACAAATGTAAAGATTCAGTATAATCGAACCTAATCTAATCTATCTAATCATCTGCTTCCAGTCAGTTTTTCATTGCGTAATTGTGACGATACCCTTTCAAAAATAGACATGTTAATGTTTTATATTTATCAATTATCAAAATGCAAAGTGAGTGAACAGAAGAAAAATCTACATCAAATCAATATTTGGAGTGACCACCCTTCGCCTTCAAAACACCATCAATTCTTCTAGGTACACTTGCAAAAAGTCAGGGATTTTGTAGGCATATAGTCAGGTGTAAGGTTAAACCATTATACCAAACAGGTGCTAATGATCATCAATTCAATATGTAGGTTGAAACACAATCATTAACTGAAACAGAAACAGCTGTGTAGGAGGAATAAAACTGGGTGAGGAACAGCCAAACTCAGCTAACAAGGTGAGGTTGCTGAAGACAGTTTACTGTCAAAAGTCATACACCATGGGAAGACTGAGCACAGTAACAAGACAGAATGTAGTTATACTGCATCAGCAAGGTCTCTCCCAGGCAGAAATTGCAAGGCAGGCAGGGGTTTCCAGATGTGCTGTCCAAGCTCTTTTGAAGAAGCACAAAGAAACGGGCAACGTTGAGGACCGTAGACGCAGCGGTCGGCCAAGGAAACTTACTGCAGCAGATGAAAGACACATCAGGCTTTCTTCCCTTCGCAATCGGAAGATGTCCAGCAGTGCCATCAGCTCAGACCTGGCAGAAACCAGTGGGACCCTGGTACACCCATCTACTGTCTGGAGAAGTCTGGTCAGAAGTGGCCTTCATGGAAGACTTGCGGCCAAAAAGCCATACCTCCTGACGTGGAAACAAGGCCAAGCGACTCAACTATGCACGAAAACACAGGAACTGGGGTGCAGGAAAATGGCAGCAGGTGCTCTGGACTGATGAGTCAAAATCTGACATATTGGCTGTAGCAGAAGGCAGTTTGTTTGCTGACGGGCTGGAGAGCGATACAGGAATGAGTGTCTGCAGGCAACAGTGAAGCATGGTGGAGGTTCCTTGCAAGTTTGGGGCTGCATTTCTGCAAATAGAGTTGGGAATTTGGTCAGAATGAATGGTCTCCTCGTTGCTGAGAAGTACAGGCAGATACTTATCCATCATGCAATACCATCAGGGAAGCATCTGATTGGCCCCAAATTTATTCTGCAGCATGACAACGACCCCAAACATTAAGAATAAAGAAGAACAAGGAGTCCTGGAAGTGATGGTATGGCCTCCACAGAGCCCTGATCTCTACATCATCGAGTCTGTCTGGGATTACATGAAGAGAGAGAAGCAACCGAGCCTGCCTAAATCCACAGAAGAACTGTGGTTAGTTATCCAAGATGTTTGGGCCGACCTACCTGCCGAGTTCCTTAAAAACTGTGTGCAAGTGTACCTAGAAGAATTGATGCTGTTTTGAAGGCAAAGGCTGGTCACACCAAATACTGATTTGATGTAGATTTTTCCTCTGTTCACTCACAACTGCCTAAAACTTTTGCACAGTACCGTGTTTGTATATTTATATACATATAGTTGTTTTTTTGCATGAAAAAGAGGATGGAAATCAACCAAAAGTGTGCAAGTGTTATTCTTCTTATAAGTTACAACACACACACCCCACTACAGATGGCTTTGTCTTTAAGTCTTTACCAAATGTGTGTCCACAGTGCAGCAGAATGGCAGGACGCCTTGTGTGTGTCTCTGGTCCAGCAACCTGCACCGCTGAGGTCCATCTGCCGTCCTGCACGCCGGCCAAAACCCTACTGCAGGTGAAGCTGAGAGATCCTGCCAAACTCTCATCTCTCTCCCATCAGAACCCGTGTCTTTAAATCCCTACCATAAAGACGAGCGACGCTCACGCTGTGCTTCTGAGAGAAACCTTGCAAACATGATCACAGAAAGCTTGCCAGGGACTCGAAGCAAAAATCCCGGTACAAAAGGAACACAGTGTGTTATCTCAGAAACCATCACGGAGGAAAATGCAGGAATAAAAGAGACACAGAAGTGCCAACACGGCTAACAAGAGCAGGCAGAGAGAGAGGGAGAGAGAACGAGAGAGAGAGAGAGAGAGAGAGAGAGAGAGAATAACAAAAAGAGAAATTTACCACAGAGTTTTTCCTCAGTCAACCCAAGTTACACATTCGATGTATGGACGTGAATATCAACATCTATCTAACGCTAGTTTGCTAACTCACTAATAAAAAACAAACCTGACATTATCACTTCAGCTAACAACGGTTTTATTCTGTGTGACTGTTTTGTTTGCTGCTACTTTGTGAAACAAGTGAACACAATGCCAGACTAATTTGTTAGCTAGCATTACCAAGCTAATTCATGCTGTACGATCGGTTCGAGAAAATAAAATATAACCAACCCCTCCAGGAGTTCTCCATTTTGCGATCGCAGAAATTAACGCAAAATCAAGCAAACTCTGCGATGCAATTTTCCAAAAGTACCGCAGATTCTCCGCGGATTTGGGCCGAGATGCGTCATGTGACGTCATCACAGAGCTCATTCAGCCAAATCTAGGGCTGCAACAACTAATCGATAAAATCGACAATAATCGATAATTAAAGTAATCCACAACGAATTTCATTATGGATCAGTTATGGATCTGTGACGTCACTGTGGAGAACCCCGCCCGCGACGTCACTTCACGATGGTGAAAAACGCATTTCTGTGAATAAAACACATCACAGTGTGGGCTGCTGCGGGAAAAGCGCACGATCCAGGTTGTCCAACACATGACAATGTTTTATATTAAGCGCTTCAAACAAACTCGTAAGTGTATTAACGTGGCTTGTCGTGTCGTAATCCAACTAACCGATTAATCGAAGAAATAATCGACAGATTAATCGATTATCAAAAGTAACCGTTAGTCGCAGCCCTAGCCAAATCCGTCTTCGTTTCACGTGCGTTGAACATCGAACAGAACGTGCCCGGATTCAATCGGGGGCGGAGTTTTAACAGCTTTAAGACCCCCATGAATCTCCACGCACAGATCAGCTATGTAACTCAATGGACGCCAAATCGTTGTCCTTGTGAAACCGGGCTTTATGTGAAACAAATTAAAAGAGGACGCGTCCTTACCCTCGCAGATTCTGTCCAGTCGCTGCCTTTTTACTTTGTGTTTGTCGGTCAGAGCCATGGTGGCGTAGAGACCCTCCTCTTCCTCTCTCTTTCTTTCGTTTTCTCTCTCTCTTTCCTTCCTCCTGTTAAATCCTCCTGTCCTCTAAGTTCTCGGGGTGGAAGTCAGGCTCTGGTTACAGCACCGTGTGCCCAGAACGGGCCAGAACCCCACACAGCACCTACAACATAACACACACACACACACACACATTATTACATACTGAACCCAGAACACACAACACTGACTAAACACACACACACAATCTGGTTCTGGAGACCATGTCAGAATAATATTTTCCCCCAGATCTGCGTCGAGCTTCTTCAGGAAAACAGTGAGGCAAAAATGCGGTGTGATGCTAATTAATAATAACCAGCTCCATGGCCACGCCCACTTGTTGTTGTTTTTTTTTTACTGGATCACAGGACTGAGGTTCATGAATTCACAGTCCTCAATAAAGTCAGCATGGAGCAAAAGCAGGTGCTACCAGAAGAAAACTGCAGCAGGTGTATGGCAACAAACTTGATTGATTTGTTCGACAACACTACGCGTAACTATAAATGGACAAAAAGTATAATATGTTGTACTTTAATAAATAAATAAAAAAAACTGTAATCATTTGCAAAGTGCTGTGGTGTAAGAGGAATAAAACACTTCACAGTCTGATCATACAGGAAAATAATCAACTCCTGGATGGAAACAGTAACTCTTTGATGTTGATTGTTTTCCTGTTACAGCGTGACACAGAATGATTTATTCCTTACTTAATGATTTACTTCATCATTAACAGCAATAAAAATATACATTTTTAAATAGAAATGACACAATATATTTGTTGTACATGCAAATTTAATGTTTGTTATACAGGTTATAACATCTGCTTAAATGTATTTTATCTTATTTTAATGTAAAATATATATATATATATATATATATATATATATATATATATATATATATATATATATATATATATATATTTGGTCTGGTATTAATGGTAACTACGACACGACATCATCATTACATTATCAAATAATTACATCATCCACGGCAGTATACAATTATTATTATAATCCGGACTTTGATAGAGAAACGTGTGTGTGTGTGTGTGTGTGTGTGTGTGTGTGAGAAATATAGCTGCACTGACATGTTATGTCCAGCAGAGGGACACGAGTTCCACTCAGAGAACCACACACACACACACACACACACACACACACACACACACACACACACACACACATTCCCTCTCAGTGTGTCACTCTCGCTCTCACAGCCTCATCAATCTCGATGTGTAACCCCACAGTGCTGAAACCTTCTGATCCAGAGGAACCCATGCTTCACACCGAGGAATGTTCTGCTCTACTCTACTGCTGACTCTGTGTGTGTGTGTGTGTGTGTGTGTGTGTGTGTGTGTGTGTGTGTGTGTGTGTGTGTGTGTGAAACAGAAGTTTCAGGACTTGACTAAACTCGTGCTGCAGGAGAGGAAACTAAAATCGGCCGTGTTCCACTTCCAGTGTCTGCCGGTGTGTGTTTGATTCCCCTCGCTACATTTAGATACTGGTTCTGTTAGTTCTAACAACTTTAACATTCAAAAAGAGTTACACAGCTGAGCCCAATTTATAATTCTACAATCGTAAAGAAAGTGTAATCGTAGAATAGGACAAGAGTTTCGATTTCTAAAACAGAATGTCGAATTCTGTAATAAAGCATGATTTAACATTTCACAATCAAGTAGAATTAAGAATTCTATTGTAGAGAAGAATGTAGAAATATATCAAATAAATGTTTAGAGTTCTACAGTACGAAAGTTTAAAACGATGCAATTAAAAGGCATTTTAATACAACCACACCAAAGTTTAGAACTGTACAATATCAAAGTTTAGAATTTCACCACATAAAAAGTTTAGAATTTCACCAAATACAATTTTAGAATTTCACCACATAAAAAGTTTAGAATTTCACCACAAAACTTTTTGGAATTTCACCACATAAAAAGTTTAGAATTTCACCAAATACAAGTTTAGAATTTCACCACATAAAAGTTTAGAATTTCACCTCAAAACCTTTTGGAATTTCACCACATAAAGGTTTAGAATTTCACCACATAAAATTTTGGAGTTTCACCACATAAAAAGTTTAGAATTTCACCACACACAATTTTAGAATTTCACCACATAAAAGTTTGGAATTTCACCACATAAAACTGTAGAATTTCACCGCTTAAAAGTTTAAAATTTCACCACTTAAAAGTTTAGAATTTCACCACATAATTTTTAAAAATTTCATCACATAAAAAGTTTAGAATTTCACCATATAAATTTTTTGAATTTCACCACATAAACGTTTAGAATTTCACCACATAAAACTGTAGAATTTCACCACATAAAACTGTAGAATTTCACCACTTAAAAGTTTAAAATTTCACCACTTAAAAGTTTAGAATTTCACCACATAATTTTTTTGAATTTCACCACATAAAATGTTTACAATTTCACAACATAAAATTTCTGAATTTCAGCACTTAAAAGTTTAGAATTCCACCTCATAAAATGTTTACAATTCTACCACATACAATTTTAGAATTCCATCATAAAAGTTTAGAATTCCACCAAATAAAAACGTTTAGAATTTCTGCTCTTAAAAGTTTAGAATTTCACATCATAAAAAGTTTACAATTCTACCACATACAATTTTAGAATTCCATCAAATAAAAAAAAGTTTAGAATGCCACCAAATAAAATGTATAGATTTCTACCTCAAAAAAGTAAATAATTTTTTTTTTTAGAATTCCACCATGAACAGTTAGAATTCTACCACAAAAAGCTTAGAATTTTAGAATTCCACCACATAATTTGTTTTAGAATTCTATCATATAAATATTTACAATTTTATAATATATAAGTTTACAATTCCACCATAACCCTTTTCGAATTAAACCATGTGATAGTTTAGAATTCTAACATAAAAGTTTAGAATTTCACCACATAAAGATTTAAAATTCTATAATAATAAGCATTTCAAAGATATGATTTAGAATTCTCAAACTGAACTGAATAGAATTTTAGAACACAATTCTACAGTAGCAGTCAGACAGAGAGTTTTAATATGAACCCTCAGTAAGCAGGTTGCTCACACACACACACACACACACACACACACACACACACACACACACACACACACACAGGGGTAGTGTGTGTGCAGTGATTAAGTGTGGATTGAGACATGTCCCTGAGTCTAACTCTTCACCTCCTCCACCACTGATTTGTCTCTCGGTGTGTGCAGTGAGGAGTGTAGAGGAATCCCGTGATCGTTTCTAACCACAGACACACACACACACACACACACACACACAGAAACACACACAGATACACATACACACCATCCGCTATGAAAAAACACACTCACTGTTCATAGAGAACAGTCACATCAGTGTGTGTGTCTGTATATCACACACCTCCTTATATTGACCTGACCAGCGCAAACGTCCGATACATAGCCCTACACACACACACACACACACACACACACACACACACACACACACACACACACACAGAGAGATACAGAAGCCACAGCTCCTTTACTGAAACAGAGACACAGAGGCCACGCCTCCTTCACTGAGACTGACAGACACAGAGGCCACGCCACCTTCACTGAGACAGACACAGAGGCCACGCCTCCTTCACTGAGACAGACAAACACAGAGGCCACGCCTCCTTCACTGAGACAGACAGACACAGAGGCCACACTTCCTTCACTGAGAGACACAGAGGCCACGCCTCCTTCACTGAGACAGACAGACACAGAGGCCACGCCTCCTTCACTGAGACAGACAGACACAGAGGCCACACTTCCTTCACTGAGAGACACAGAGGCCACGCCTCCTTCACTGAGACAGACACAGAGGCCACACCTCCTTCACTGAAGCTGACAGACACAGAGGCCACACCTCCTTCACTGAAGCTGACAGACACAGAGGCCACACCTCCTTCACTGAAGCTGACAGACACAGAGGCCACGCCTCCTTCACTGAAGCTGACAGACACAGAGGCCACGCCTTCAGAAATGTCCAGCCTAATGAAAGCACCTGATCAGGAAGTCTGTGTTGAGATTTGTGACAAGACCATGACATTTAGCTCAAATACTCATCACCATGAAACATTTATTCATTTGAAGCTTTTTGGAAGTGTGTGTGTGTGTGTGTGTGTGTGTGTGTGTGTGTGTGTGTTTGAAATATTTTCTGTGTGAATTATTTAAAAGGTCAGGGCACCTGCATGCTGTGCTGTGCACCTCGACACAGAGAAAACGACGCAGCTCAGCAGCACAGCAAAAAGGGAAAAATAAAAGAGCTGTGTTTCAGAAGAAGAAGAAGACAAGTCCTTTCCTTTCACTCACGACGAAGCTGAACTCGAAGCTCCGCATGTGACAACTTTGCAAAAGCCAAGTTTCCAGCGACGTCATGTCCATAATACAGTATGTGCATATTTATTTTTGTCCTTAATAAGGATAATTTGTGATAAAAATGCTTTAGATAATTATATAAATTGGGGAAAAAAACAACAACAAAAAACTTGCTGCTTTGTCAGTTTTCATCACAGACTGATCACACTGACCACAACAGAACAGAAAGAACCGAATTAAAGCATCACAGGTTGAAATGACACATACAGTGGGTATAGAAAAGAATCACCCCCTTGTGTCAGTATTTTGTTGAACCACCTTTTGCTTTAATTCCAGCCTTTAGTCTGTTGGGATATGTCTCTACTAACTTTGCACATCTAGACTTTGCAATATTTGCCCACTCTTCTTTACAGAACTGCTCAAGTTCAGTTAAATTTGATGGTGACCGTTTGTGGACTGCAGTCTTCAAGTCATTCCACAGATTTTCAATGGGGTTTAAGTCTGGGCTCTGACTAGGCCATGCAAGGACATTCACCTTTTTCTCCTTCAACCACTGTGTGGTCAGTTTTGCTGTGTGCTTTGGGTCATTGTCATGTTGGAAGGTAAACCTTCTTCCCATTGACAACTTTCTGGCAGAGGGCAGCAGATTTTCCTCAAGAATTTGACGGTATTTTGCCCCATCCATTTTCCTTCTATCCTGACAAGTGCTCCAGTCCCTGCTGCAGAGAAACACCCCCATAACAGGATATAACCACCTCCATGCTTTACTGTAGGAATGGTGTTATTTGGATGGTGAGCTGTATTGGATTTCCGCCAGACATATCGTTTGGTGTTGAGGCCAAATAATTCAATTTTAGTCTCATCTGACCATAACACCTTTTCCCATGTGGCCTCAGAATCTTCAAGGTGCGTTTTGGCAAAGCTCAGTCGTGGGTGGCTTTTTTCTTGCAACCCTCCCATACAAGCCACATTTGTGGAGAATTTGTGATATTGTTGTCACATGCACACAATGAACACTCTTTGTCATAAATTCGTGCAACTGCTTCAGAGTTGCTGTAGGCCTCTTGGTAGTCTCTCTGACCAGTTTCCTCCTGGCTCTTTCATCCAGTTTGGAGCGACGTCCTGATCCAGGGAGGGTCTGTGTTGTACCAAATACCTTCCACTTCTTAATAATAGACTTCACTGTGCTTCTAGGCATTGATAAAGCCTTTGAAATTTTTTGTATCCATCTCCTGACTTGTGCCTGTCCACAACTTTATCCCGGAGATCTTTTGACAGTGCCTTGCCACCCATAGTTGATTGTTTGCTTCAGTTGCACTACAAAATGCTCCAGGAAAGCACTTTTCATGCTGAGCTAATCAGAATGACCACAGCTGATCACAGTTGAAAGTCAAATGGCTTTGTGTGCCATTGAGAAGGTGATTAGCTACACCTGATTGAGTTTACAAGTCATTTTTAGGAGGGGGGTGATTCTGGTTTTTATTATTTTTTTTCTGACATGTTGGTGTTATATCTATCACTTGGATGTTATAAGTTGCACTGAGTAAATACAGCTGGATAAAACAAAAACTGTGTCCGTCTTCATTTCAGGCTGAAAAGCAACAAAATGTGATTATTTTAAAGGGGGGGATTCTTCTCTATGCCCACTGTAATAATACAGTAAGACATATTAGTGATGTTTATATCACCGAGGCCTACAGTCTGGATCTGGGCCAACACCAGCGCTCTGCACTTTCCTCCAACTTTTACACAAACAAACAGAAAATCCACAGAGCAGCATTGATTACACAATCACAACCTGCTACTGCTATACACAAATTATTTACACACATATCCAGATTCTTTTATGTATGTATGTATATATATATATATATATATATATATATATATATATATATATATATATATATATATATATATATATATATATATATATATATACCCCAGTGCTGTTGAATTCTCGAGAATTCAAGAAAGAGAGAGAGAGAGAGAGAAAACATGTGATTGCAGTAATGAGACAGAAAAGCCTGTGAACAAGTATCTATTTATTTATTAGTTGTTTTTTCTGCAGTAATAAAAATGACAAACACTGTGAACAAATAGCCTATCAATAGTTATTTATTTGTTTGTTCTATTTTTATATTACCAGCATGAAACGAAAAAAAAACCTGTGAACTCTCCCTCTCTCTCTCTCTCTCTCTCTCTCTACAATAACTGCATATCAGTGGCTCAGGCCTCCGTTAGCTCTAAAGTGAAGTTTGGGAATTAGCAGCGGAGGCTTGAGATGGGATGCGTAATAAATTTCACACACAAGAGCGTTTTAAGGACAAAAACCTGACAAATGTCTTGAAATTAAACGTCTGAACAACGTCTTGAGGCGTGGTGACTGTGGTATAAGCGGAATAATTGACTCCGGTCCGTTGAATTATTAGAAAATAATGCACATCCGAGGTGTAACTTCGCTTCGTGGCCGCATTACCACCGCAGGTGTGCATTATTTTCTAATAATTCAACAGACCAGAATCAATTATCCCTTATATATACTGCATAAGATATACATTTTGATTCTGTCTAAATATAACTTATATTAAAAAGTCTACAAACAAAAAAAAAAACAACAAAAAAAAAGGCTAAAACAATCTGCCTGAAAAACTCTTCGAATGTCCGAAGGTTTTAACATTCAGGTCTAAAATATGTATGAAGTATGCTGAAGACAAAAATATTAGAAAATAAGAATTTACACAGTTTACGATGATGCATGATACAAGAAGGTAAAAAAATAGAAATAAAATAAAAGTCCCCAAAACAACGCTACTTAAAAAAAAAAAAAAATTGTTTTGGTGTTCACTGAAGTCTGGCACAAAAACATTTTTAATTTCAATTCTTTTATTATTTCTTTATTTATTTTATGTAGAACGTTAATAAAGATAATAGTCTATAGAGCTAAAGAAGTTTATGTCAGTTTACAGTAATGCTCAAGTGTTTTGGAGGTGATGTACATCTTAATATTTTCCTAAAATATAATAAAAGAGCCATAAATTGACTGTCCATAAATGTGGACGCTATGGACGAAAGGGTTAAGTAAAGGTGTGTGTGTGTGTAAAAATCTTACTCAAATAACTACTATTAAAAATACTCAAGTATTTGAGAGTAAAAGCAAATAAAAAAAATTAACAATACAACCGTAAGTGTTTATTTATTAATTAATTCATTTATTTATTCATTTATTTAACAGTCAGCTTGGAACATCTCCAAAGTTCATTCTGCATTCGACTGAAACTCGTGACGAGAAATTATCCACCTCTGACTAGGAAAAAACAAACAAACAAACAAACAACTCTTCTTAAATTCCTACTCGGAAATTCAGGACGGTCTCTCCAACCTCGAGTTCAGCAAGTGACGTCAAATCAACATGGCCGCCGCTCACAGCGTCAGCCGTAAACACAGCAGCACTTCTGACCTCTATATGAGTTTTACTGTGCAGTGTATACAAGTATTAGTTTTAGGTCAATCAGCATACAGATATATTCGCTTGTTAAATCTACAACACTGACTCTGATGAGTGATTTATATTTTCCTGCTCTGTAGAGTTGCTAATAAAAGACCAAGGTCATTGGTTATTTTTTTCCCCAAATTCATGCATGGAGTTCGAAAATGACATAAAAAAATCTTTCCATCAGGTGATGATAACGCCGGTGTTTCTGCACTAAACAGTCAGCGGTAAGGCCATTTTACCTTCCTTTTTTCGTGTGAAAGGCGTGTGAAAAGAGCTTCGTTTGACATTTAAAAAAGTGAAAACACAACTGATGGGCATAGCAGCTGGACAAGAGACAGAAAAACAGAAATAAATGGCATCTCATTTCATTTTCGAATTTTAATGAATTCTTTTGAAGGTCAAATTGGAGTAAGTGTGGGTTTTTTTCCATTGTAAATTTCTCTTGGTTTCCACTACTACTACTCGACAGTAAGAAAGCACAATTACTCAAGTATTTTCCACCACCGTGTACGCATACAGAAACACAACTTCAGTAAAAATACACACACACAGGAAGCGCTCCTTTGTACCACGTTTCCAGATTAAACAGCCGCCGTGCCGCACGCTACATAATTTCATCATCCAGCCAAAAAAACAATCCAACCTCTTTCAACGTGATGCCAAAATGTCCATGTGAGAAAAAACAGGAAGATAAGACAGGTCCGACTTAAAAAAGCCGAGAACGAGCCGCACTAAAAATATCCGCTTACGCACCCGAGAGTTCGCCAAGGCTGACGAAAAGAAAAGAAAAACAACAACACAAACACAGGTTGAGGAAATCAAGAAATAAAACACTTAGGGTTGTGCTGTTAAAGCTAACGTGAAAATTTCAGCGAAATTCACAATGGTTACTGATCAGAAGGTCAGGGGTTCGAGTCCCAGCACCACCAAGCTGCCACTGTTGGGCCCTTGAGCAAGGCCCTTAACCCTCTCTGCTCCAGGGGCGCTGTATCATAGCTCTGATCACAACTTCCTAACAAGCTGGGATATGCGAGGAAAGGAATTTCACTGTGCTGTAATGTGTATGTGACAAATAAAGGCTTATTAAGTAGTGAACTTAATTATTCATTATTAAGAGATGGAAGTGCTCCTGAAAACAGCTGAAGAGATGGAATTTAAAAAAAAATTAATAATAATAATAATATGTTCAATTTATATAGCACAGTTATCACTTCCATGACTGCTTTACAATCACGAGAAACAAACAAAACCACAAAATATTGATTTAACTCTTTGTACCAGAAGCCTGTTTTGGTTGTTTAGCGTTGAATCTATTTGTGATGTCACACTCCGCAGTACTTCGTAAAGGCTTATATGAAAATAAAGACTCAGGCGTTTAAAGAATTTGCAGTTTTTCAGAGGTACTTTTTCTTTTTCTTTTACCAAGCCTTCTAGGTTTAAATGTTATAATGTTATCGAGGCAGTCGTATACGGTGTTTTGGTATCAAAGAAAGCTTTAGTCGCGCTGTCCGTTTTATCTCTGTACCAGAGTTACTGTGGAGAGGTGTGAATTATTTGCCCAGCACGAGGCTCACACCCCTCCCCTTTCCCTTTTCCCTTTTCCCATCCCCCTGCTCACCAGCAGCTAAACACAGTGTCACGATACTCTACACACAGAAACCCAACAGTGTACTGACTAATCTGATAGCAGACTTGCAGCGATAAAATAATTCATTTGTTCATACCGATGTCCGAAAGATCGATTTCCTGTGAGAAAGGGTTAAAAAAAAAAGAAAAAAAGAAACCTGAACAAACAAAGAAATAAAAAGCATGGACACGCATCATGCACGGGGAAATCCATCGCTCAAACGTGGGCATGGAGCTCCACCACAGAAAACAAATAATAAACAATAAAGCAGAAAACAAACATCAGATATACAAATACAGGACAAAATAAAAAATATATATATAGAGGAAAAAAAAAAGAAATGAAAAGAAAAAACTCCAGTGAGAAGCGGCAGATAAAACTGTTAAATGTTTTTTGTTTTTTTTTTCAAATTCTTGACAGATTTTACTTTTTTTTTTCTCTTTTTCAGTATTAAATGTTTCTGTGGTTAATAATTACTTAATAAAATGTATTCAGTTAAAAATTGCCTCAAGTTTGCTTCAATGTAGAAGAAATATTTTTGGATGTAATGGAAATAAAATGGCAGTAAACGTACCCTGACTGTAAATACTAGTTTTGTTCTCTTATGCCCTCTTTAAACAGTGAAAAAGAAATAAACGATAGATAGAGGAAGAAGATAGAAGAGTATTAAACTGAAAGCGGAAAAAAAAAAAAAAAAATAGACTGAAAGACTGAAGTCAATTGACTAGCCTGAGAAGAGGAGACGGTGCTAGCGGCGCTAGTCGTAACTCCCTACTCTGTGTCACGCAGCTGCTGTGAGAGAAAGAAAGAGGGACAGAGAGAAAAAAAAAAAAAAAAGAGAAAAGAAAAGAAAAGAGAGAGGAGGTATTGATTTCCTGGCGTTTCTGGCCTACCATGCTGGTGTCCGGGAACGAGCAGATCTGTGCTGTTCCGAGTCTGGAGACCAGCTCCTTCGGGCGCTTACAGGAAGGCTGAGGATGATTCACAGCTTCCTGGTCCAGGAGAAAAAGGTGGCTCTGGTCCGTGGCGTGCCCACACACCCCCGTAAACTCCCCCCGTCATGGAACAGCCTGCCAATTTTTCAGTGCATTTCAGCCTGCACTGGGAGCAGGCCAAACAAAACAATGTGTTGATAAAGTCCAGGGCTGAGGGAAGACCACAAAGGAAGGGTTGTTCAGCTGCACACACACCAAACGCTAAAAAACTGATGTCAGCACACATACGCACACGGATTAGATTTTTTTACATGGTAGCGTGATACAAATTCGCATGAATTCTAATCATCTCATCTTTAATAAAATATGTTGTAACCGACAAGACTGGATGGTATCTGTGACCTTTAACCTGCAATGTTGATGTACGCGCAAAAAAAAAAAAACGACCCACAAAAGCACGGTCTAATTTCATCACCGTGATGTTACGCTTCAACGGCCGACCTCAGGGGTCCACCGGACAAATATTTACTTTCAATTAAAAAGAAAAGCAAACCGCTCTATGTCCAAGGTCCGAGTTTGATCATTCTTTTTTTTTCTTCTCTTTTTTTTTTGCGTCTTGTGTAACAAATTTGTGAAGCCTGCCAAAGAAAACGTGCCAAGCAAACCTTTTTGGGAGGAAACACACAGCTTAGAAAGGAGTAGGACCGAGCTCGTTCTCTCTGTCAAAGCCTGTTTTTTTGGCAGTAACTTTCCAGTACAATGCCCAAAAGGGTTCTGCGTAAACCGAGACTTCCTTAAGGATACAATGTCAAATAAACGTAGAATAATTTTACATTTACATTAATTCATCTGGCAGGTTTACAAGTGGAGCAAGATCCAATCCAAACACAGAGCAGAGATTCGGGACGAGTTTGCTGAAACAGTGGCTCTCTGGCAAGTCTGAGGATTTATACTCGAACAGGAAGTTACAGCTGACTAACCTCTACCTTATTAGTATGATAACTGAGCTAGAGGTCGAGCGATACTGGATTTTACCGATACCGATAACTAAGTCGGGCGGTACCTGCCGATAAGCGATTAATCAAATTGATACTGAATGAAAAATCAACACTCAAAGTAAAATACTGCAGAGCTTTATTACAAAAATAAACAGTACCGACTGTACCATGAAAATGGACTGTACGTTTTTAAATGAAGTAAATATTAATATATATTAAGCATTAATAAATATTAAAGTAAATAAAGATACACATTCGAACCAAAACGTAACACTCCAAATAACAAATAAAAGTAGAGATGTCCGAAATGAATCAAAAAACACTTCAAATAACACAACAAAATTTGTCCGTGATAGTTTTCTAAATATGAAAAACACAAAAAAAACCCCACAAAATACTACTTCAGTAAAGTACAAAACTTCCAAAATAGTACCTAAGTATAGTAACAAAGCACAATTACTCAAGTATTATACCATATATTATTATATTATTAAATATTAATATATATATATATTAAGTATTAATAAATATTAAAGTAAATCAAGATACACATTCGAACCAAAAAGTAACACTCCAAATAGCAAATAAAAGTAGAGATTTCCGAAATGAATTAAAAAAAACTTCAAATAACACAACAAAATTTGTCAATGATAGTTTTTTAAATATGTTTTAAAAACACAAAAAAAACCCACAAAATACTACTTCAGTAAAATACAAAACTTCCAAAATAGTACCTAAGTATAGTAACAAAGCACAATTACTCAAGTATTATACCATATATTATTATATTAGGTTTTATTATATTTATTATTCAGTTCTTTAAGTTACTAGCATGATTGGCTGGTTATTGGAACTGAATAAACTCAAAAACTAATAGGCCTAATTGTGTTCAACTTGGAGCTAATGTTTGTCTGTATAGTGTGTATAGCGTGTATAGTGTGTATAGCGTGTATAGTGTGTATAGTGTGTATAGCGTGTATAGCGTGTATAGTGTGCTATAAGTTGGAATACTAGGGGGGGGGTCCATAAGACAGGAATAAGGAGCTAAATATATGAATAATTGGATTATGTTTGTTAAAAAAGCCTGGGTTTGTACTGTGTGGAATATGTTATACAGTTAAAACGGTGCCTAGCTGCAAAAACGTTGTGATCTCCTATAATAACGGACCTCGAGGTATCCAGTTCGTAACTCCATGGAATCTTGGAAAAGCCTAGAACACCACGTCTGATCGACCCCGGAGGCACCTCGCGGCAGGGAGATAAATTAAGGAAGTCTTGGACGGCGGATGTGTCCCTTTCGTATTTGGAGCTTTAGAGATCCTGGAGCTTTCACAGGCCGTGGACGCGTGGTCATGGCGAACCCGCTCTCACTCCAACACACGCCAGGAAAAAACTCTTCATCCCAAAAAGAAAAAAAAAAAGAAAAAAAAAAAGCTTCTTCAGCTTGGTTCCGTTCCCGGATCCTGAACAATCCCGTGCTGGACGGGCCGGTCGTCCCACCACTTCTCCAGCCAATACATTTCAGTGAGTGATTTCACTCTGACATTCTCCATGCTGCTTTTATGGCTAGGTAAAGGAGAACACCATTCAGGCCACAGTTAATAAGGTTCTGCATTGCAGCGACACGATAATCCGTATGAGACCTGACATACACAGCCCTTCGCCCAAGCAGCCAGCGGCGAGTAAAATATGTCAGGCGTCCTTGCCTAACTTTTCACAGCTGCCTGAGCTGACAGAGCGGGTTTTAAATCAGACTTCTGGGAAGGACAGACCATTTCTTTAAACAGCACCTTTAAAACATAACCTAGCACAAAACAAAGAGGGGAGGGAAAAAAAAAAAAAAAAAAAAAAAACAGTGACAAATTACACTGGCATAACTGAGCACAGCCTTGTGGATTAACTGCGGAATAAAAAGTGCTGATGACCAACAAAAGAGAAAAAAAAAACAGCTATTCATCGCTTTGGCACAGGGTCTAAACTCAGATGGCGTTCGGATAAACGCTGCGTTTGAGTTATTGCCCTGTGATGCTCTGGTGGCAGTTATATTGATAACACACAGCGATTCGTTGGTGGTAAATTGATGAGGGAGGGAATAAAACTTCCGAGATGGGGAAACCGATGCCAAGGTTGAGACGCATTGCTACGACAATGAAGAGGCTTTCCTAATACCCTCTTTAAGTTACAATACATTAACTCAGCAAATGAATTTTCGGCCGAGACCATTTTCTACGATGAGTAAGTACACAACGACTGAGGTAATCTCCAGAAATGATTTCCATTGTGCTCAATCGCGCATCGTGCGGCGAATGGATCCCTTCCTGAGAGGCGCTAACTCTATCCAGCTTCCAAGTCAGCTGAGTACGCCCTGTTAGACACGACCATCCATTAGAACAGGACATTGTTCTGCATTCGGAGCATTAACAAGGTCTGGTTCTCTTGTGAATCCTGTAAACCCCCCCCCCCCCTCCACACACACACACACACATACACTCCCTCCCTGAGCAAGGCCTCCAAACAAAGTGGCTTTCAACAAGCACAGGGTCAGCATGGAGGCCACGCGGAGGGGGGACCACGCCTGCCTGGACGATAGGGTCAGTAAAAAGCCAGATGAATCATGGGACTGCATGGCCGAGGCAAACAGCGCAGTAGCCTAGGGGGGGTTAGGTCAATCCTGCTGACTATGCCAAGTCCGAATACAAGATCCCTCACCCTCCATTCCCTGATACAATCCAAAACGTGACTATTCACGTGCTTTGCTTTTTCAAAGTTGTTTGCGTGATGTATGTCAGCATGGTTAGATAGGAAGAAAAAAAAAAAACAGCAGAGGAAAACATTTGCATAATTTAGTTCTTTGTTACTATACTACAGTATATACTTACACTTCAACGCCTCAACATGGCCGTCTCAAGCCACGGTGGCCTCCATTTCAACTCGTGTGCGTGTGTGTGTGTGCGTGTGTGTGTGTGTGTGTGTGTGTGTGGTGGGGGGTGCGGGTCGCTGGGTCAACATGCCTTTTATAGCAGTGAAAAGACTTGACACGGCGCTGTTTGTTCACGTCGCCTGGCACAAAATGTCTCCTGCCTCAAAGGCAAGCTCACTCGCAAGATGACACTTTCCATGTGCGCACGTTCCACCAAAAAATAAAAAATAAAATCATCTCAATCACAGCGTCACACCACATTTCCACTGGTTGGACAATTTCTCCCATTGCACAAGGGCTGGTTTTTTTTTTTTTTTTTTTTGTTCTTAATAACGATAATAATAATAGTCACCACAAGGAACTAAATGTCGCAACGTTTCAGCTTGTATCTCTCTGCAAATAGGAATAAATATTGGAAAGATAAGACTCGAGGAAAATCTTACCTGTTGTACAAAGGAGCTAATATGGTCACGGTCACAAAGAATACTCAATATATTGAACATTTCCTTTCTTTTCCAAGATTTTTAAGGCTGATATTTTGGACTCCAGTGTACAGGTACATGTACCTGGGGTATGAACACCATGTTTAAGTAGTTGTTACTGTAGTCTTTATGCCAGTTTATCCCAGACAGAATAAGCTTTTATAAATGTTTATATAACTTTAGGTCAGGAATTATGTAGGTGATGTGTAGCCCTATCGTACGTACGCACGCATGTTAGAAATATAGCCGCGAGCAGCAATTATCGGGGTTCAAGCACTTTAGGGCCTTTAAGGAAATGAGTAAAAAGATATTACTTAATACTGCGCAATCCTATAAGCACCTAGATCAGAGAAAAAGCACATATATCAGCCTTCATTAAGCTTCTCTAATAGCTGCTGAACTATGATTGGCCAATGGCGGCCATGTTTTTCATAATTATTGATAATGGGACGCCATAGAATCTTTATGCACTGGTTTGGTTCCAATCGAACGAACGGCTTAGGACTAGTTCGCAAAAGTAGGTTTTGGAAAAAATCCAACATGGCGGAAAGGTTTTCTTGGTGGAAATGAAATTTGAAATATACACTTTGTTGAAATCTCTTATTCGAAATAAGAGATATACATTTTGTTCATCTTGACCCAAGGATTCCAAAGACATAAGACATTTGAGTCTGTGACAAACGGCTCAAAAGTTATGGCCATTTATGTAAAATTCTTTGTTTTGATCACTGTAGCGCCACCGTGTGGCCGATCGGGATGAGACTCTGCGCTGTTGTCGACAGGAGGAGTAATACCATCCCTCAAGTCTCTAGGTCTTAGGGTTTGGTCTGCACGATCAGTTTTAGGGCAGAATAATAAGAAGAAGAAGAAGAAGAGGAAGAGGAAGAAGAATAATAAGAAGAATAATCCCTACAAAAACAATAGGGTTTCAGTGCTTTGTGCTTGAACCCCTAATAATGCTGCCTTCGACTACAACAAAAAAAAAAAAACAAAACAAAGAAAATGGAATCCCTTCTCGGAAAGCTGAACTTGTATATACGAGTATTATCTTTAGATCAATCAACATACAGTTCACTTGTTGTTTGTTGTTTTTGAATATCTCCGTTTTCTCAGTCCACACTACAAAACGGCGTTTTCGGATGTGTCCGCAGAGCGCTTTCGAAAAGCTCCGTTTTCGCTGGACAAAAACGCCGTCTCAGTTTGGACGGAAATCCAAACCCTAGAGAAACAGATGCGTTTTCAGATTTATCTGGATTAACGTGGACGAGCCCTAACACACTAAAATGAGGATTATTTATTTGAGATTATTTGTTGTTGTTGTTGTTGTTGTTGTTTACAGCAAGCATTCTCAACACAGTCGTCTTTCCTGTGGAGGAAAAACTAGAAACAGTGCAGAATCTTGAAGATTCCTTCTTCATATGAAGAGCTCTAAATGAAAAAAAGAATCAAAAGTGAAAATAATCCCAGACTTTCGGCGTGGTCTCAGACTTACGGATCCCACTGTACGTCCACAAACAGGTTTATCAGCTCTATACCGTACTGAAAACCTCCGCTCTTTACAAATATAGCTTAAACATAACCCACGCTCCACTCCCAATCCAAATCAAACCGTGGTCATGCCTTATGTAACCATTTTCACCCGTTTCCTGACGGCGTTCCGTTCAAACCAGGCAAAACAAAAATGCCGAATTAAAATCCGGCTCTCCCGAATCCTGACTAGGCTTTGACTTTTTGACTCGGGGTTAAAGGGGGCGGGGTCCCAGCTCTGAGCTCTGAGCTCCAGGACTCGGCTATTGTCCGGACCTCCAGAGAAAAACCCTTTTAAACCCTCACGAGGGTTTATTGCGCTTGAGTCAAGCAAGCGGGGACGTTTTTACTGGCCACCTGAAACCCGATACAGCATGAAATATCCCCTTCTATAGCGGCTTGTCTTTTAGCCAGATTAACTAGGGAAAGTAATGAAAAAATATACGACACGGAGGTGAAGGAGACGAGGTAGAGGGCAAGATAGAGGAGCGAAGCTAAAGGGCGAGCCGGCAATCCGTCCTCCGCACGTTACACGCAATGAATCGCATGAATTAATTACACGGATTGAGCGGCGTGATGGGTGGGAACGGAGAATGCGATGGCACTGCAAAATAAAGGAACTCAACGTTTCTATATCGTCCAATTAAAGTTAACCACTTCTCCCTCTCCAGGAGCGTAAAGCTGTCGGCCGCGGCGCTGATTTATCCCCCGCCCGCACGCCGCTCCTGTCCTGACTATCACACGCCTCCAGTTCATTCATTTTTTTGGTTCCTGTCTATTTCTTTCTGCTGTAAATGTAATGAGATTGCAGGAGGAGAAACAGCTGACTACGGTTAATTTCCTAATAACACAGAAAGCCAGGCACAGATGGACAGCCAGCTCTACCTGAGACATGCTTTTCACATCTTAAAGAGAGCCGGTTGTGTCAGCAATGCAATAAATATCATTAATCGCCAACTGCTTGGAGCAAGCCTGAGGGTAGAGAATGACGAATACGTGTGATGATGTGTTTCGGATACCGGAGTGCACTTTAATCAAAACTTCTCAGACGGATTTATCCGGAACAAGACACGCCCGTTTTTTTTTTTTGTTGTTGTTGTTGTTTTAATGTCTGGGTACTAAAAGTACTTTCATAAAATGTGCTTTTTAAAAATAAATAAATAAATAAGATTAATCTTCAATCAAATGTATTTTTTCTATTTACTACCGCTATTGCGTGTTGTTGCCCCAAAGTAACAAAAATGTACCCCCCCCCCCCAAGAAAAGAAAAAAAAAAGAAGAAGAAATTTTCAGCTTATTGTGTACCATGAAAAGTTAAAAAGTGTGACCAAATATTTTTTAAATCCATTATTTCATAAGGCATGCGGTAGAGGGTTAAGTTGCTATTAAATTAAGGATTTCTACATCGCAGTCATGTCTGCTTTCACGTCAGACCTTCGTTACGCCGCTTGCCTAAAGAGATTGGCGTTATGAGAATAAAACCGTCAGGAGGTCTACAGGGAGACTTTGTGTATTTACCACACGCGGCCCCGGTGCTCGGTGCACAGGGAGACACGGCCATGCGCTAATTACTTTCCTCTTAAGGCAGAGCGAGTTTACCCACCAACAAAGGTCAAGGATACAGGCTAATTGAGTTGGGATTTTAATTACAGTATGTTTATAACCTCTGAGAGACAGAGCAGACATTATCCGGCCCAGGGTGTGGATGGATTATTTGAGGAATGGAAACAAAAGGGCTGTAAATTGACCTTATTAAAGGTCTTCATGAGGAAAAAAAAAGTGGAGAGAGCTAGCAAGGAGAAACGCCTGGGTCCATTAGCGAGGGCTGCAGGTGGACCGCCGGACCAATAAATGGGCGCTCGGGTCAAACGAGACAGCAGCTGTCAGGTGTGGCTGTGGAAGACATTTATAACCGTCGTAAACAAGAGCACACTTTTTCGTGGCTGCGTTTTAGTCGTGTCCTTGGTGCAAAGAGCTCATTTCATTTCAGGACAATAGACCCGTGCGTCTCGTCTCTGCAACCGATCCACTCGTACTTGCTTCCTGGCATCGAGTGGCCTCACTTCCTCCGACACTTATGCTAATTGACACGAGGCTCCAAATAAAAGATCTGCAATGGTGTCGTCCTATTTATTTATTTATTTATCTCAAAACCCCAGAAACAAAAAAAACCCCCTACACGCTCATGACTGACGGACGTTTTGGAGCGTAATTGCGACCCAAGGTGAAGTTTTGTCTTCTCCTCGTTTCTGTCTTGCGCTCGTTCATTAGGGAGTCCTGTGAAAGATTTGGGATCTGCAGCGCAACAGTGAGAGCACCAGTCTTAGCGAAGCATGTCAAATTAGGAAAACATAGCCACAGGGACTCATTAGAATAAAAGTCTGTGAGTGCTTATTTATTTGGCATGTTTTTGATCCAAATCTGAAAGTCTTTCAGCATGCATCAGGATTCGACGCTTCCTCACAAGTCCAGCCAGTCACTTTTTAATATTATCACCGACGTGCCAAGCTGCAGGAGAACGGCTTCTCTTCAAAACTAAAACATGGTGCTATGCTAATAATCAGCAACCTTCTGAGCCGTTTTTTTTTTTTTTTTTTTTTTTTTTAAACCTTTGCAGCAGCAGGGGTGGATCTGGCGTACCTGTATCAGGTATAATTTACCTCAGAGGTGATCAATCTCCATCTCCTTTGTGGTGTTAACAGTAACTCCCCCGCTGTTGATTAATGTCCTATAACAACACGATGTGTAGTGTTTTATTCCTTACTTCTTCCTAGTGCCAGCCGAAAGCCTTGGTTTTGCCAGCCTCATCAGGTTTCTTCCTCACAACTCCATCTTTCTCAAGTGACGGATGTGCACAGGTTAGAGGCTAAGGACATCGTCAAACAAAAATCCTACATTTTTCTTCTTTAACATGACGTGTAAAAATAAGTACACCCCATGGCAATTGTTTTTAAAAATATATATATTTGGACTCTCATATCTAGTGTCTGGTGTTCCCTTTGTTGTTGAGGTGTGTGGTGTCATCATGTCAAGATCTAAAGAGTTCTGTAAGGCCTTCAGAAAGAAGGTTGTGGATGCCTATGAGTCTGGCAAGGGATTTAAAAAGATCTCCAAATTATTTGAAATACATCGTTCCACTCTAAGGACAATCATTTACAAATGGCGCAGATTTCAAACGACTGCTGATTAGTCCAGGACTGGCCGTCCCAGCGAATTCAGCCCAAGACCAGACCGTCTGATGCAAAAAGAAGTCCCCAAAATTTCATCACAGGACCTGCTAGAAAGTCTTGCAACTGTTGGTGTCAAAATGCATGCTTCTACAATCGGAAAGAGATTACACAAATTTGAGCTGCATGGGAGGCGTGCCAGGGGAAAAAAAAAGCCTTTGCAGGACTACAGTTTGCCAATGAGCATATAGGCAAAGACCAGGCCTTTTGGAATAATGTGCTCTGGACAGACGAATCAAAGATAGAGTTGTTTGGCGCAGACCAAAGACAGCTTTTCAGGAGAAGCACCTCATACCAACTGTGAAGCACGGTGGTGGAAATGTTATGGTTTGGGGTTGCTTCACTGCCTCAGAGACTGGACAGCTTGCATTCATTGATTCAACTATGAATTCTGCATCATATCAAAGAGTGCTTGAAGGCAGTGTCTCGAAGATGATCAAATGTTTGCTTGTCCAAATATGTCAAAAAAGCCAACAATTTCCACGGGGTGTATTTATTTTTCCACATGACTGTATCTGACAAGCTTGGTGTTTTCGCTTGAAGGGAGCAGCAGGTCGAGGTAGCGGTGAGCGATATGATAAAAAAAAAAAAATCAGAATCACAATTTTCAAAAGTCATTTCTACGATCTGTATCATGATTCACAATATGGCAGAAATACGGTAATGTTGCATTTTTATCTATTTAAAAAAAAAAGAGAGAGATATATACACCAGGGTTAGAAATTAACGGGGGCTTGGGGCAAAAAATGACACCGGAAATGGCCAAAATGCCCCAGATATAAATGTAATGGCAAAAAAAAGCCCCCGGAGTTAATTTCAGTTTTTCATTAGGAACATTTGGTATACTATACCGTATATATACTAAACATGAAGACCAATCTAGGTTATGATTGGTCGAGTGTTGTTAATGTGCAGCAAAGATGACTTGATAATGTAGAAGTCATAAAAGAAAAAATCTATAATATATACATATATTTATATAGTTATAGATTTATAACAAAATTTTTCACAATATCGATACTATACTAGTTCAGGGCAAGTCAGAGGTTTTTTTTTGGTAATGAAAATATCATTTAAATATCTTTTAAGTAACTGTCACTAACGAATTATTTACAACATGACTAGCGAGATGACGTAATTACATGAAAAAAGGGTCAGGTTTTATTCAAGTTGAATTTAATTTCAAAGTAAATGATGTGATCGACTTTTCTGTCCACTTCCTCGATGCTTAGAATAACATTCTGGTTTTAATTATGAAATATAATATTATTAGCCCAAATTTTGGATAGCTACGCAATGTCAGATCGCTACCACTAGAGATAATGTTGCTAAACTGTTATACTGAGTAATATTTAGACTAATATTTTAAACCAGGAAGTGAAATAAATTAGCCTGAGCTTCGACCCAGCGTTGCTATTCACTCAGGACTCGAAATCGGGATGTTCTCCATTAAAAATGACTGTTCTATAAAACAGAGATGACTTTATTATGATTATATAATTTAGGCAGTGAAAACTCCTTATAAGCAAACAGTTCTCTCTCCCACTGCGCCCAGACTCAGAACAGGCGTCTGTCCCCCGCCATCAATTTCCTGCCTGCTGCTCGACAACCCACGCTGCCTGCCATAACAACGAGGAAGTGTCTCCCGGTTGCTATGGCGAGCTCCTTTACTGTTGCCATGACACCATCTCTCTTCTCCACCCTTGTGTGATGGCATACCTGGACATTGATGTGTGCGCTACACCCACACTCCTCTGCTCTCCGGTTCAAAAGAGCTGGAACATCAAAGCTCGGTGGACCTTTGGAAAACGGTCAAGCAAATAATCATTTATTTAAAAAAAAATACAAAAAAAAAAAAAAAAAAAACACAAACAAACAACAACAAAGAAGGCCAGCCAGCGCTTTCTTCACCACGATATCTCAGCTGGACTGACGGCATGAGAACTTTCAGTCCTCCAGTGTTCCCGTGATCCAGATCCACTCTTCTGATCTGATCGATTCGCACGGGAAAAGCGATCTCTGATCGTTAGTATACGCGGTTGTTATGGGGGGGGCGTGGCTGATCATTAGTAGGTCACATGACCATAACATGTCTATACGCTGTACCTGTTTCCAAGGACTCGACGACTTAACGGAAATACCTCCGTGAAACGTCGCATCTCTGACACATCCTTTTAAACGTCGTGTATATTTCATTGTTCCGAGTTTTAAACTTCGGTTTTGTTACAACAAAGAAAAGAGATTTTTCCCAAACGATAACACACTGTCTTTACTGATATTTTATTCCGGACGTTATATACTGTATATGACCTGGAGTTATGTCTACTTCTCATTTTATACACAAGTGCTGCATCTCAACCAGCTCCTTAGTTCAGTAGTCAGTGCACTGATCAGGGCGTCGGCCATTTTAAGTTCTGTCTCAATCGCAAAATCCTTCCAGTGCACCGGAACGTTCGCTCCCTAAAAAAATCCCACAATGCACCGCAAAACCCAGGGAGCGTCGACGCTCACTATGTTCCCTTACTGGAAATGGTGTCATGTTTTCTGAAGCCTCTCAGCTCGAGACAAAATGGCGGACGAACTCCGAGCCAACGTCCGGCAACAAACGTATGTAGCTTGTTATCGCGATTTTTAACTTTATTTGACGTTCTATATACGGTTCGTTTGAGTCTAACGACTTTTAAGTATTCATTTATTTATTTATTTATTTATTTAAATCCACTAGCTTGCCAACGATCCTGCTTGAAGTGCCATGTCAGGGACGTGTGATTAAGCTAACAAATTTATATAACATGTAAAACTTTAAATATTTTTTTAAAGTTGTTAATTTCTGGTGATGTTTTACAACACGAGTACGTTGTCATGGCGCCGGAAATGGAGTTATCGGTGTCTCCATGTACCGATTCACCACCTGTTGGAGCTGATCGAGACACACTTTCCTTTTTTCAAATTAAAATAAAAATAAAGCATTACTTCACTGATGGTGAAATTTGCTGTCAGTACCAGACATGCTAAAAAATCTCTGTACACACAAAATATAACGCAGTCGTATGAATAATAAGAAACTCGCCGTTTTTATTCATTTTTTTAAAAATACCTTCACTTTTTTTTTTTTTTTTAACACATACATGGAAAAACAATGGAACGCGTGTTGATGTGTAGGCGGTCGAAATAGGTTTAGCAAAATGCGTTTGTCACACGGGGAAAGAAATGAATCGCGCCTCGGATGTAGTCGTGTAGCTGTTTATATTTCAGCGAGGAATTCAATTAGTGACAAAAAAAAAAAACAACACATCGAGGCCATTAGTCAGTTTGTGCACGCGGCCCACAGACACGTCCTTTCAACAATTAAGCAAATCTGAAGTGTGCTAAATCAGTGAGCAAACAAACCTCGATATGTTCTCTCTCTCTCTCTCTCTCTCTCTCTCTCTCTCTCTCTCTCTCTCTCTCTCTCTCTCTCTCTCTCGAGCAAACAGAAATTCCCAAATCTAATCAAACAGGCAGATTTTCTGGGATTTTCTGCTTGTCGGACATTTTTAAGAGAATCTCGTCCGTGTAAAACAGCCCCGGTGGCTGTGATCTGTGATCGATATTTTCCGTATCTACGGCACACGTTCCACATTTCAGCATGAATATGGATGAGAGATAAAATTAACACAGGTGTCAGAAGTGTTTGTCGTATCATCCAACACTAATTAGGAGTTTAAATACTGCTGAGTGCAAAAGTTTCCATCCTTCATGAAAAACCATGATATATATATTTATATATATATATATAAATTACAAATCCAAGAAGTTTAAAATGAAATAATATACACAGTTCCCTCCTCTAATATTGGCACCCATGGTAAATATGAGCAAAGAAGGCTGTGAAAAATTGTCTTTATTGTTTAACTGTTTGATCTTTTGTTAAACAAATTCACAAAACATTCTCTGCTCTCATGGATATCAAACAACTGCAAACACAACACAGGTTTATCAAAAAAAAATCTCTGTTAAATATAGGTGTGCAACAATTATTGTCACCCCTATGAATTCATATGAGAAAAATATATTTGAAGTTTATTCCCACTGATATTTAAATTTTTTTTTTAGTACACCTGGGTGACTAGGAACAGGAAATTGTTCAACCATGACTTCCTGTTTCACAGGGGTATAAATATGAGGTAACACATAGGCCAAATTCCCTTAGTCATTCATAACAATGGGTAAGACCAAGGAATATAGCTGTGATGTGCGGCAAAAGGTTGTTGAGCTTCACAAAATGGGAAGTGGCTATAAGAAAATAGCACAAGCATTGAAAATGCCCATTTCCACCATCAGGGCAATAATTAAGAAGTTCCAGTCAACTGGAAATGTTATGAATCAACCTGGAATTGGACACGTGTCTATATCGTCTCAACGCACTGTGAAGAGGATGGTTCGAGTGGCCAAAAAAATCTCCAAGGATCACAGCTGGAGAATCGCAGAAGTTAGTCGCGTCTTGGGGTCAGAAAGTCTCCAAAACTACAATCCGAAGTCACCTACATCACCACAAGTTGTTTGGAAGGGTTTCAAGAAAAAAGCCTCTACTCTCATCCAAAAACAAACTCGAGCATCTTCAGTTTGCCAGACACTACTGGAACTTCAAATGGGATCGGGTTCTATGGTCAGATGAAACCAATATAGAGCTTTTTGGCAATAAACACCAGAGGTGGTTTTGGTGCACACAGAGAGGTAGCCATATGGAAAAGTACCTCATGCCCACGGTTAAATATGGTGGAGGCTCTTTAATGTTTTGGGGCTGTTTTTCAGCCAGAGGACCTGGACATTTTGTTAGGATACATGGCATCATGGACTCTATCAAATATCAACAGATATTAAATGAAAACCTGACTGCCTCTGCCAGAAAGCTTCAAATGGGCCGTGGTCGGATCTTCCAGCAGGACAATGATCCAAAACATACATCAAAATCAACACAAAAATGGTTTACTGACCACAAAATCAAGGTCCTGCCCTGACCATCCCAGTCCCCTGACTTGAAAACCATAGAAAACCTGTGGGGTGAACTGAAGAGGAGAGTCCACCAGCGTGGACCTCGAGATTTGAAGGATCTGGAGAGATTCTGTATGGAGGAATGGTCTCAGATCCCTTGCCAATAATTGTTGCACAGCTATATTTAACAATATTATTTTTGGATAAAACTGTGTTGTGCTTGCAGTTGTTTGATATCCATGAGAGCAGAGTATTTTTGTGAATTTTTCAAACAAAAGATCAAAAGGTTAAACAATAAAGACAATTTTTCACAGCCTTCTTTGCTCATATTTACCAAGGGGGCCGATATTAGTGGAGGGCACTGTGTGACTTCATCGGCAGAAAGATGGTTTGAAAATAACGGTTTGATATGAAATACTGTATGAAATTCTAATCGTTGACAATTTGCTGTGGTATAAGAGGAATAAAATGCTTTGGTACGTGCTGTTATAGGAAATTAATCAACTTCAGGGTAGTGACAGTAACTCTGCTATGTCACACCACCCCAACGTTGATTATATTCCTATAACAGCACAACATGGAGTGTTTTATTCCTTACTTAAGCTTTAAGCTTTAAACAGAAAGCCTTGATTTTAGTGATTCTTTACATTCGGTTCAGTTTAGCCATTAAGTTAAATTTCCTTCTGAGATCAATAAAGCGTTACGTTGTCTGTAAAAAGCATGTGTTTTCATAAAACCAGCTCTTTCAACCATGATTCGATCAGACAAAGAGGAACAAAAGGCTTCATGTCTGAAAGACTAGAGTGAGCAAAACAACTAACATTAAAAGGAAATCATGTTTAAAAAGGTTACAGATAGACAATAATTTGCAAGGAATACCGCATAAGCATGACTTTATTTAAGTATGAGTATTCACAGCTAGTGCTAAGGCTAAGTAATCGTACAATACAGCTGCAGACTGAGTGAAATGTTCTCTCAGAAACACCTTGTGACTGCTGCCAAGCAAAGCGTGGAGTCTAGCAGCATTTAGGTGACACTGCTAACATTTAGCGGAGTCTCCCGGCTCGGCTCTGTGTGACGGACCGCTGAGGCTTGACCGCCGCTCGAGTACGTTCTCTCGGTCACGTCTCATTCAATCAAACGCCGGTGACTGAATTAACGGCTCCCCGGCAGACGAAAGTGCCGTGTCTGAGTGATGTTGGGCCGCCATACCACAGCGGTCACATACAGCATGGCTCTGACTCGCGGCTAAACAGACAGAGAAGTGACCTTGTGGAGAAAAAAAGGGCCATGCTAATTGGAAAGCTTGGACAATTTGACCAGTTGGGCGTGATCTAGAGTCAACGATGTGATTTAAGCATTAATTGTATTTGTCTGTAAACAAACTGCAGTAGCCTGACCTAAACACCTAAGATCCAAAATAAAACCAATATTTTCCGCCATATTTCCGCACGAGCCTGAAATTCACCAACTAACTCTCATCACTAACTCGAGAGATGTAGCTGAGGATGAAGAATTTCATAACGTTACATTGAGCAAATTGAGATTTGTTGTTATAATCTGTGAATGAAAAAATGACTTGAGGCAGTGAGGCATAGCGTTAGGGTTCATATACGGGGAAAATAATCCAAATACAGCTATGAATATTTTAAGCGCTAAACATTGAGATACAGACTGTGTGTGTGGCACACACACTCCAAGGGGTGGTTATGAAGGGTAGGAAGGGGTAAAATGCACTTTGTTGGCATTTTTTTCCCCCTCTGCGCTAGGCATGCGAGGGCGTAGGAGGACAATGGGACAATGGATGCCGCTCTCCAGCTCAGGTTAATAGATGCTTTCCAACAGGCCTCCAGTTTGGCCCAGTGGAGGTTAATTATACACAGAACTCCACTGACAGGCGGCCAAGTTGATTTTATGTAAATTGCACAGTTGCTGTAATGGCCCTGTGGCTAAAATAACACTAAATCCCAAGGGCAAGTGAGAGAGAGCGAGGCTGGATAAATCCTGGAGCAAAAATTTCATCCCTGTTCTGGTTCTGATACGGCGTTCCTGACAGATACGCGTCGTGAGGACGAATCTGCCATCTCTTCCCTTATCCGTGGCTCTCGTAAACAAGCTTCTGCACGCACCCTGGGAAAATCAATTTCCCAGCAGTAGATTACCGAGGAGAAACAATATGAAGCCGCGGGACAGAGCCCGGCGGTGGAGAGAATTAATTATGGCAGAAGCTTCCTACAGGTCCGTATAGTTTCAAACAGACAGCATTTTTCCTCTCTTGACGTAACTGGTTCATGTGAAAAGGACTCGGAGCACTCTTTGAAAATGAAAATCCACATCTATCCAAACGAGAACCCGCTGGGAATTTTTGACACCTCGTGAGGCAATCTGTTGTCTGCAATTTGACACCCATTTGCGTAAAAAAAAAAAAATAGATACATATTTATCATGGGAACTCATCAGAATGCAGTGGCGGACGACGGCATGCCCGGCGTATGCTCAAAAATCATCTCGGTGCCATAATGGCATCGTAAGATTAAGCCCTCGAGACGGGTATTTCCATACTCGAGACACCTCCTGTTCGCCGAGTTTGATTATTCTCCAATACACTTTCTCCGAAATGCTTGGCTGATTCCAAAGTATCTGTGAAGGAGGAAGAGGGGAAGGGAGGAAGGGAAGGAGGAGGGAGTCGATTATGAATTCTGTGCAACATGCCCCGGAGCGGTTTGTGGTACTCAGAGGGACATGTTGTTGAACAGATGCAACAATACTCCTGGATCAGATAGAGATGTTCGAGCTGTGCTGAGAGATCAGAGGAGTGGAAACGAGCCACACTGAGTAATCGGAGAAGATAAGACCAGAGAGGAGCGCCGCTTGAGAGGATAAATGAGTCGAGTACGCTATGGAAAGCTGGTTCAAAGACACTGCTTTGTGGAACTCTGACAGAAGAGGCTTTTTTGCGTAACGGTTGTGGTTAATATAGTAAATTTAGTGTGGTTCTGATCACAGGTGGTCGGTCATACGGTTAGTGATCATTACTAAAACTCAAAAATTCATATTCGTGACTATTAGAGCCGAGTCAGAGGAGTTTCATTAACTTAAAGAGAATGTGAGGGAAAGACTGTTTATTGCTGCTATAACGTAAGCATTAGTTTCTTGAAAGTTCCATAACTTTAAATGTAACTACAAACCGATTGCAATCTTTGCCAAATTTCTGTGGTATAAGAGGAATAAAACACTTTAGGAGATATGGTCTGGGAAATATGATGATATAATATCGATATTACGATAAGTCATGACGTAAACGTTCCTGAGCGGGTATCGTGGTATCTTTTTGAAATCACATATAAAAGTTTTAATTGCCAACTCTGCTTAGAAGCAGTTAAAATTTAGTACTGATGTAATATGTTCAAAGATCCTGAAAGTTTTCCAGTTTTCTGCAGACATGCGGACACGTGACCATCACACCCATATGTGTTTCTTCCCCCAAACTGTTGCCACAAAGTTGGAAGCACACAACTGTATAGACTGTCTCTGTACGCTGTAGCTTTACAATTTCCCTTCACTGGAACCCGTTCCAGCATGACGATGCCCCCGTGCACAAAGCGAGCTCCATGAAGACGTGGTGTGTGAAGGTTGGAAGAAGGTAGAAGAACTGGAGTGTCCTGAACAGATCCCTGACCTCAACCCCATTGAACACCTTTGGGATGAACTGGAACTGGAGCCTCCTCACATCAACATCAGCGCCTGACCTCAACCTCACTAATGCTCTTGTAAATGAATGAACACAAATCCCCACGGCCACGCCCCAAAATCTAGTGGAAAGCCTTCCCAGAAGAGTGGAGCTTATTCTCACAGCTCTGTAAATCTGGAATGGGATGTTCAACATGTTCAAATACTCATACCTCCCCCTGATGGTGACCTTTCCTCATGTGGATGAAACGAGTTTAAAGAAGTTGTTTGATTTTTCTTCTTCTTTTTTTTTTTTTTTTTTTTTTTGTATTTCCCATTTTAGAACTCTTAAGAATGGAAAATGACAAAAAGCTGAGAATTCAGGATTTGGATCCTGTTTATATGAAATAATCCGTGGAAATCTGTTTGCTGAGATACACTGGGGGGAAAAATCTGAATTGAACGGATGTGCCAGTATATGGTGTATGGTTAAGGTTCCTATCCCATTACCGAAGAATTCATTTTAATGAGGTTTCAGGAAGCACGAAACCAAACCAATAGCCCATGGACAGAACAGTCTGAGATAATTACAGAACTTCTACTTTTAACTACTGCACGTTATTACTACACTCACAAGATCTCGGTCTGTTTAAATGCGATACTTTGCAGTAACGACACAGGTAGCATGAGCCTGTGTGAATGCACAGTCATTCATAACTGGTCTAAAAGAAACTTTAATTGCACACTGTTTGATGTTTTCCGTGTTTCAGATCACTGACTACCCATTTCAGTTTAATAAAGCTGTATGGTTTGTGTAAATTATTCACAGTCCTAAGCCTTTCCTCCGCAGCCCCTCGCTTCCCAGCGCTTGTTTGGGTTGACTCGTCCCCTCCGGCGTATCAATCCCGAGAGAGCAACAGCCGCAGCGCAGAGAGCAACATTTCAGCATCCGGCACCTCTCAGCCCCGACTCTAATGGAGCTGACTGCTTCTCACAACGGGGGCAGTGTGTCCAAACCCCCCGGAGACCCGACTGAAACCTCCAGCCTGGTGAACTGCAGACACGGCTGTCATAAAAAGTCCTGTAAACCATTAACCATGCACCGTTTAACTATAAAATGTGTTCTGCCAGACAATAACTGGATGAACACCCACAGACATTGGCTATGTTTAACACTATGAGAAAGCAGTTTCTCATAAAACACTCTGAAATCCCCAGTGAACCCCAAACTCCCATGTGCGCATGTTTATAAAGATTCTACTTCAATAATTATAATAGGCTTTCTCTAAAAGAAATGAGAGTATCATGTTTAAAATGAAACACAGATAGACTCTCATCAAAGACTCGGCCAGGGACTTTACCTCCTATGAATTTTACATTAGAGTTACATTCGAATTTTACATTAGAGTCAGATTTTTGGATAAATTGCATCTATAACACATCATCTCTTAGACGATCATCACAAAAAAATCTCAAAGCACAACAGAAAAGTGTTCATTTCACTGCATTTGCAACCACCGTATTGTCTGAAACCCAGCAACTTTGAAGATGACGTAAGCTCCGCCCACTTCACAATCACGTCAATCCCTGAAACGCTTATTTCTCAAAACCTCAAAATCTCCCCCCCCACCCCCATATATTCAGAACCAAACATCTCCTGTTCATTGATCTGCATTCGTGAAACTGTACCTGTTCCTTTCTATCCATAATTAAAAAGCGATTATTTCCGAAAATGTTGATTCTTGTTGGATTTACACCAGATTTTAAACTGAAAAGTGATCTTTTTATAACACGTGGTGTTTTCATAATAAAACAGTTAAGAAAAGTGATAAAAGCGTCTTATTAACTTCAACAGAGAGAAAAAAAAAAGCAAAAATCTGAAATTATTTAGAGCTTTTCTAGTATCTTGGCTTTTAAAAGAAAAATGGAAAAACTATATATTTTTCCAAAATATTTTATAAATGTTCATACTTTTCCAGGTTTGGAAATTAGTGGCTTTAAATTCCATAACATTCAAAAAATTTCAGGATGTGCACATGAACTCTGTAGTAGACATTAATAAACAATAGCTCTGAATGTCTAGTCTTGGTTTGAGCCCTAGGTTTCGCCTGTAAAGATTGCATTTGTTGTTAAAAATAAGGATAAACCAACATAAAGACCATAAAGTGTGGAGAAGGAAAGGATCTGCTCATGATCCAAAACATACGAGCTCATCTGTGAAACATGGTGGAGGTAGTGTCATGGCTTGGGCTTGCATGGCTGCTCCTGGAACAGCCTCACTAATCTTTATTGATGATGGAACTCATGACGGTGGCAGCAGAAAGAGTTCAGAAGTTTACAGGAACATTTTGTCACCAATTTACGGAGAAATTCGTCCAAATTAATCAGGAGGAACTTCATCATGCAGCAAGACAACGATCCAAAACACACTGCTGACTCAACAGAGGACTTCATCGGGGGGGAAAAGTGGAAGGTTTTAGACTGGCCAAGTCAATCACCAGACCTTAACCCAACTGAGCAGCATTTCACCTCCTGAAGATGAGACTGAAAGGAGAAACCCCCCGAAACAAACAACAACTGAAAGAAGCTGCGATAAAAACCTGGAAAAGCTTCACAAAAGAAGAAACTGATGTCAGTGAGTCAAAGGCTTGATGCATTTATTGCAAACAAGTGTTATCATTGTTTAATGGCAGTGGTAGCTCGGTGGTTAAGATGCTGGCCTACTGATTGAAAGGTTGTGAGTTCAAATCCCAGTGCTGCCACTGTTGGGCCCTTGAGCAAGGCCCTCAACTGCTCAGATGTATAAATGTAAGTCGCTCTGGATGAGGGTGTCTGTCAAATGCCGTAAATGTATTTCCTTTAATTTATTTTAAGACTGTTCCTATACTTTTGCTCACCTAAAAAATTGGAGTGTTCGGAGCTGTTTAACACATCACAGACGTAAATATCAGGGAATAAAAGCTGAAATTCTGATCTGTCGTCTCATATCCAACTTCTGAGCTCAAACCCACGTCTTCAGTGTACAGCAAGAACGAAGGAACTGGCCTTGCCGTTCCAATACTTTCAGAGGGGACCGTACATGTTGTTTAATCCCATCCCCCTTGAACATTTTTATAAGTATGAGCTTAAATCTGAGGTGTTTTTTTAAATAAAAAAGCACAAACAAAACTTTTGTTTCTTGAGCTTTTATCTTTTAGCCTTGTGCGCTGTACCAAACTATTATTTCCCCGCAGCCCACTCCAGTCATTGTTATGAAAGAGGTGCGTCTGACCAGGGGTGAAAATGAAAAACAGCTCTCTTGATACTGCAGCCAATTCTTGTTTTCCATTTCAAATCTTTCCATCTACGCAGGGACTTGGCTGGCATAATCAGAGACTATTCAGCTCGGCAAAAAAAAAACAAAAAAAAACCTGAGGTCAAAACAAAGTCTCCTCCAACCGAGCTCCAGCAGCGAGGGAATGGATTGCGGCTGCATTTTATTTTTTTTTATTTTTTTGCAGACGTTCACTTTTTTCCTCCAGCGAGTAACAAGGAGAATGTTATTAAAGGTGGCTTTGTGTGAGCAGCTATGATGAATATTGATACAGAGATACAGAGGCAAGGTTATTTTTACCGTAGCATCTCATCCGGCTTCTCTTCCTCTGCACCGACTTGAACGTTTTTACTGATCCAGATCAAAATAAAAATATATACATACACACACACACACATAAAAATAAATATACATACAAAACTCTCTCTCTCTTTAACTTAGAAGTTTACAGAAAGGTGACTAACTTTTTTTTTTCAGGGGTTTAATTTTTTTTTTTTTTTTAATGAGATGTCTACATATCATGCATAGTGACTGCATCAGTGAGTGAAGGAGGTGTGGCCTCTGTGTTTCTGTAGCGAAGGAGGTGTGGCCTCTGTGTTTCTGTAGCGAAGGAGGCATGGTCTATGTGTGTGTCAGTCACAGCAAAGAAGGTGCAGCCTATATACTGTCAGTCATAGCAAAGAAGGTGTGGCCTATATACTGTCAGTCATAGCAAAGAAGGTGTGGCCTATATACCCATCAGTCACAGTAAGTACGGAAGGTGTGGCCTATATACCTGTCAGTCACAGTAAAGAAGGTGTGGCCTATGTACCCATCAGTCACAGTAAGTAAGGAAGGTGTGGCCTATATACCTGTCAGTCACAGTAAAGAAGGTGTGGCCTATATACCTGTCAGTCTCAGCAAAGAAGGTGCAGCCTATATACTGTCAGTCACAGCAAAGAAGGTCTGGCCTATATACTGTCAGTCATAGCAAAGAAAGTGTGGCCTATATACCCGTCAGTCACAGTAAAGAAGGTGTGGCCTATATACTGTCAGTCATAGCAAAGAAAGTGTGGCCTATATACCCGTCAGTCACAGTAAAGAAGGTGTGGCCTATATACCTGTCAGTCACAGCAAAGAAGGTGCAGCCTATATACTGTCAGTCATAGCAAAAAAGGTTTTGCCTATATACTGTCAGTCATAGCAAAGAAAGTGTGGCCTATATACCCGTCAGTCACAGTAAAGAAGGTGTGGCCTATATACCCATCAGTCATAGTAAGTAAGGAAGGTGTGGCCTATATACCCGTCAGTCACAGTAAAGAAGGTGTGGCCTATATACCCATCAGTCACAGTAAAGAAGGTGTGGCCTATATACCCATCAGTCACAGTAAGTAAGGAAGGTGTGGCCTATATACCTGTCAGTCACAGTAAAGAAGGTGTGGCCTATGTACCCATCAGTCACAGTAAGTAAGTAAGGTGTGGCCTATATACCAATCAGTCACAGTAAGTAAGGAAGGTGTGGCCTATATACCTATCAGTCACAGTAAAGAAGGTGTGGCCTATATATCTGTCAGTCACAGCAAAGAAGGTGTGGCCTATATATCTGTCAGTCACAGTAAAGAAGTTGTGGCCTATATATCTGTCAGTCACAGTAAAGAAGGTGTGGCTTATATACCTGTCAGTCACAGTAAAGAAGGTGTGGCTTATATACCTGTCAGTCACAGTAAAGAAGGTGTGGCTTATATACCTGTCAGTCACAGTAAAGAAGGTGTGGCTTATATACCTGTCAGTCACAGTAAAGAAGGTGTGGCTTATATACCTGTCAGTCACAGTAAAGAAGGTGTGGCTTATATACCTGTCAGTCACAGTAAAGAAGGTGTGGCCTATATACCTGTCAGTCACAGTAAAGAAGGTGTGGCCTATATACCTGTCAGGCTGACAGGTGCATCATATCACATCAACTCTAAATAATCCTTGCTGATTTAAAAGCATTCCTCACACACGGAAGCCTGTACTGAATCTGAGGTGAGGCTGTACAAGGACACCTGACTACAGCAACTTCCTCCTGAACAACACTGCACTAAAACAAGCAGGGTCATCATCATCATCATCATCATCATCATCATCTTCGTCATCAGCAAGTTCGCTCATGTTCATCAGCACATTTCACACACACTAAAGAAAAGCAGACGGGAAAAACTCTCAATGTGAAAAAACAACAGCGTGCACAACTCTGCAAATCTGAAGATCACACATGTCTCAGGGGACTGGGAGTTCAGCAGAAAACCGGACAGAAAAACAGCAGATGGTACGATCCAGGTGGAGAGGGGAATGCTGGGTAATTTCACATCCCATTACCCGTGTTCGACATGACGGACACAGCGAGGGTAAAGACAAAAACACACACAGGATTTCTACATGCACACGTGTTTGCGGTAAACTTACTGCAGATGTTTTTTTCTGTTTTCATAACAGGTTAAGTGTCTACATAACACACACACACACACACACACACACACACACACACACACACACACACAAACACACACACACACACACATAGTTGAACATCTGCCAAATTTGCTTTCTGGAGGTAAATATGCCAAAGCGCTCAGTAACTAAGACATCAGCACTTGCAGGCATACACACTCCTCACACACACTCCAGATCCCTAATACACACTCCTCACACACACTCCAGATCCCTAATACACACTTCTCACATGTACTCCAGATCCCTAATACACACTCCTCACATGTACTCCAGATTGCTAACACACACTGCAGATCCTTAATACACACTCCAGATCCCTCAGGAACACTCCAGATCCTTCATACACACTCCAGATCCCTCATACACACTCCAGATCCCTCATTCACACTCCAGATCCCTCATTCACACTCTAGATCCCTCATACACACTCCAGATCCCTCATACACACTCCAGATCCCTCATTCACACTCCAGATCCTCCATACACCCTCCAGATCCTCCATACACCCTCCAGATCCCTCATACACCCTCCAGATCCCTCATACACACTCCAGATCGCTCAAGAACACTCCAGATCCTCCATACACCCTCCAGATCCTCCATACACCCTCCAGATCCCTCATACACACTCCAGATCGCTCAAGAACACTCCAGATCCTCCATACATCCTCCATACATTTCACAACTTTTTACCACACGGTTCTATGGGATGCCATAGACACCCTAGCCAGAATAATAATAATAATAATAATAATAATAATAATAATAATAATAATAAGCAGAATCTGTAGAAAAACGATAGGTGCCTTGCACCATTGGTGCTCGGCTCCTAATAATAATAATAGTAAAAATAATAATAATAATAATAATAATATTAATAATAATAATAATAATTTGTTTTGTTGTCAGTTTTGGGTTTTGCTGCACGGTATATACAAGAAGGTTGTAATACATTTGATTAATGTGTGCTATGAAATGGTGATACTGGGATATTTGTGATAATGGTGATAGGGGTAACTTACAGTGAAAATTTCAAACTGTAACAGTTGATATTACTCCTTTGTCCATTGGAAACGAGCGCAGATTTTTCAGACCTTTTCAGAAACCCACTGGCTGATCGAGGACCTTCGAGTAAAATACAACGTGTACACTTCATTTTCTTTACGGAAGTATTATGCGTCCCTAATATGATCGTGCTGGTGATTACAGTCATCACGGCACTGAAGGCAAAAGCTGTAACCGGTCCTGCAGCGCGAAACGTGACGCATACGACCGCGCCGTCACGCTTCGGCGGACAATCCAAACTCACCTCAGAGACTAAAAGCACAGACGGTTATCTTGTAGAAACACACCTGCTGCCAAAACACAGCCTGCACATTCTGTTAATGTGTGACGAGAGCGACGAGGTGAATCATTATCCACAACCGGCCAACCCTTAGAAAACACAAAGCGCCGTTTACGGGCATATTTGTACCCCGTGCTCTTGGTGTCAGTCAGTCGTTTAAAATGAAGACATGTACCTTTAGAAACAAAAAAACTTTCACTTTCCAAACGCAGCTTAATTGTGCGATAAAGTATCAGCTAATAATCTGGACATTCCTTACACTTGAGCTCAGTTTTTATTCATAACAGAAAGAATTTCTGTTTGTTTTTCATAGCCGTGGTATAGATATTATTTCGGTATTGTCCGTCTCACTATTTTCACTGTATTTATTCCCGGAATTTCTACAGTTACGACGTCGCGTGTGTTAGCTCTCCCCGCTTTTTAACGAGTAAAGGCGCAGGGGGCTTCGGGGGAGACACACGCACAGAGAGCTCGAGAAGACCGACGTCGATAAAATGGATATTTCTTCAACGGCACATCTAATATACGGAGCGAACCAAATAATGCTCAGTAATACTCTGTCTTTCAATTTCAATCAACTTCAAGTATAAACAGATCATAAATCCGAGTGTCATTCTGAATCACATACGAAATTCAGGGGGGGAAAAAAACGGGAGACAATACGAGTGAAAAATATTCCCAAACAGGGCTGGACACATCAGTAGAAAAGGCGCCAGGAACCTGCAGGCTTCTCGTCCGGGGGGGGGGGGACTGTTCTGTTTATTTATACAGCAGTTGACCGACAAGTAGCTTCAACCATCCTCACGCGGTTCTCAATGATGTGATGCCATGACCTGGATGCTGTAACTAGAGCACATTCTTCCAAATCCCACCGCCTGCCGCTCCACACGCATCCGCCGAGACGCCGACGATTCTTACCAGTCGTATTAATTAGCAGGTGCGGATCATTTTGAGAATCAGGAAGCATGGAAACAAAGTGTATGAAGTGCACTACAAAGCAGTCGTGCAGTCGTATAACTCTCCCGTTAACCCCATGCATAGGCTCTACTCGGGCGGCCCTCGCGGGTAGATCAAGACCCGCCCAGGTAGATCAAATCCGAATTCCACATTTTCTTTTCAATCGAGACGCGAAATTGTCAGTTCGTAATGAACACACACCATCGGACGTAAGGCGCCGTGTAAGGTTAGGCAGCTACGGGCCACATTCACACCAAATCGGGAACCGCGGCACCTTCCCGCAGGGTTAACAACCAGACAATAACCTTTTATTTCTCCCATTCACCGGCTTTCTCGCTACCACCGCTCGCTCTCTTCACTCGCTGTCTAGCTCGCTCGATCACCGATGCTCTCTCTCTCTCTCTCACTCTCTCACTCCGTTTCTGTCGGCTCGCTCTCTCAACTTTTTAAAAACTTTTTAACGTTCTCAAACGAAGAGAGATGTCCTCCCTTCCTCCTAGTAACGTCTTTGTACTCATGGCAGGGTTATACAGCTCTGATCAGTCTGACTGCTAAACTCTGCCGTGACTCTGCTGCTGCGGACGTCATGGAGCAGACACCGTGTTTATAACTGTAGCGTCCATCGTCCAACTGAGTATTGATAACACGCTTAGTATTTTACAAATTAAGAGTTTTTATTTTTCGATAAACGTCAGAATCTCGATCAGTGGGCCTGCCCCTGAAGGAGACCCCTACAGACAGGACAGGCGTTTTTCTTCCAAGCCAAGGAAAATGAAATGTTCCAGCAAGCGATGCCAACTGTGCAAACAGAAATTTCACATTTGAAAATGTATTCCAAAAAACATGCTTTAATATCTTTATTTTGAGTAGTTATACAATAAATAGTTTATTCGTAAACCTTTGTTTGCCAACCACCACCACATGTAAATTCTCAACCTGTGGGAAACACTGCTATCTTTCCGTTGGTAATAAGGCTCTTAACTAGCTAACTAGCTTGCTACATTATTACATCACTTTAGCTACCACGCCAATGTGGTTTCCAGGCAACAAAACATGAGAGATTTATTAGCTCGGTTGGTAGCTAATAAACGTATTATCTGTCCAGCTTTGATGAACCAGCCCTTCTTTTTTTTTCTTTTCTTACGAACATCAACATTCGCAAACGTAGTCGCAAATCAGAGCGAATCGACTCCGACCGACACCATTCGTAAAAAAATTCTAAAAACCCACACCTTTCTGTTATACTCCCAAAATGCACTCATTTGAAGACACTTTTTTCTTTCAGATATAAAATCTGAAAATACAGCTGCATGAGGGATTAAGGAGGCCAAGCGCTTTCTTCACCGTTCCCTACCCCCTGGCGACTGAAGAAGAACAGAAGCCATTAGGACCATCAGCGCTTGGTTCAAAAGGGAAATACTCCATTAGAAGGCAAAACCTCAAGCCGTTGGTGAGATATTGCCTCACTTCCTCCCAAGTCGCACATGAACCCAAATCTGGTTTGTTAATCTTAGGTCACGGTGCTAAATGTATGTGACAAGTTCGGGGTTGATGGAAAAAAAAAAAACCCGTTGCTGAGATATGCCCTTACTTCCTGTCTGGTGACTTAAAATTGCTGTGTAGGTAGCATCACTGTGCCGAATTGAATAAAAAGCGTACAAAGCATTCTATGCGTTGCCATAGACTCCCAATGTTAGAGAATTATAATGGTAATAATAATAAGAAGAAGAAGAAGAAGAAGAATTATTTCTTCTCACTGAGGGAATGAAAAGAAATAACAATTTGGTGCTTGGCCCCCTAATGACGTATCTGTGTGACTGATGATGGACTTCCTGTAGAGCTGGCAATGTTCGAAGATCGTTAATAAAGGAAGTGAAAGGGTTAACGATCCCTGCATTAGTGAATGATGCACTCGAGTTACTCGTCTGAAACGTCACCAGTCACACACACACACACACACACACACACACACACACACTGGTGAGAAAAAAAAAAAAAGATAAACTGTTACTATAAACATTACACGTGTGTGAAAAAGAGAGCAAGACCTCAACAGAGCTGACAGAGCACTCAGTGAAACTAAAACACACTCCTCCAGTGTGTCATCTCTGTCGTACTGCTGTCTCACACACACACACACACACACACACACACACACACACACACACACACACAAATAATTATATATTTATTCATCAGTGTGTCCCGAGTAAGAGCAAAAAACACTAAATGAAACAGTGGCACAGGTTTCGGGCGATTTTTATTTTATTTTTATCTTTAATGCCGAGTTCTAAGTTCATTTTTCTTATGATGATAAGCGATTTTTTTGGAAAATCACGCAGTTACAGTTTAACAATAATGTATTTAACATGGAATAAAGACTTGAACCCTTTCATGCACAAATATCCACAATTATGCACCGTCAATTTAATATTTTAGGGAGCTATAATAACTCAATCAGTTGACGGCATTCCTGTAAACGAACATAAACGTTCTAGACTATTTGTTGTTCTCGATCTTTATTAGCTTTATGTATAAAATCAATAAACAAATGAATGAATTAAAATGAATTTTAAAATTTTATTCCAGACTAAAATTGAACGCCTCAGATTTTTAAAAACTCATTTTTTGTTTGTTTGTTTTTTTTTTAACGAGTGTGGTTTTCATGGAGCAAGATGGATTTTTTTATTTTTTATTTTTATTTTTTACCTCCTGGCATCATGCATCAGTCCTAAACTGTAACGTCTGTTAATTTAGAAATGATATCTTCCATAATTTTGGTCTTCAACACGACATATTAGTGACTGGAATGTTAAAAATGTTGGACACTGGAGGATTCATTATTATTATTTTTTCATTTCAGGTATGCTGTTTTAAGTTTATTATTATTATTATTCTTATTTTTTATTAATGGACAACCCATTTACTTATTATTATTATTATTATTATTATTATTATTATTATTATTATTATTATTATATCACTTACATTAGTGATAATGAGACAGGATCAAAATACATACTGTATATCACACAATTCTAAGTAAAAATCTATTTTTGAAGTACAGGCAAAACGGGGGGGATTTAAATAAATAAATAAATAAATAAATAAATACATGTAATAATATAATGTTTAACCACCATCCAGCCACTCCAACCTCTTCCACAAAATAATGCTCACTTTAGGTTATTATTTATTAATATTTTTTAATATTTTCTACTAAAAACTAAATGGCATCTGTCAATGTAAAGTTATTATTATTGTTGCTGTAATTGTTATTATTATTAATTAATGATAATAATAATAATAATAATAAGAAGAAGAAGAAGAAGAAGAAGATACAAAAAAATAATATACACAAAATATTTGAATGCAACTTTGGCATCTTTAACCCTGGGCTCTGTTTAGTAAAACTCATCTGATTAAAACATAATAATACTCAGATATTCCTATTTTATTAATACATTTCTAGGTCACTAGGTTTAAATGATCCTGAATGAAGTTATTTTAACATCATCATAAAACCACTCTGGAGTTTGTTTGTTTTTTTTTTTTTAAAACATTACATTATAGCTGATATTAGACAATTTAAGTGTTATAATGATGCTCTCTCTCTCTCTCTCGTTCACTGTGTGTGTGTGTGTGTGTGTGTGTGTGTGTGTGTGTGTGTGTTGAATATTAAGGTTAATCAGCACACATTTTAGGTGACGGTGTTTACTTCCTGTCAGACCCAGGGATCGTGGCTCCTAACAGTGCCTCCATGATATAAAACAAATGAAATCAAATTAGACGTCATTAGGTTTGTTTCATTTCCCAGGATTATTTTTTTTCCCCCCGTCTCTCTGGCTCTGTACATCAAACCCCACGCCAAAAAAACTCTCGGCTCATTCTCGGATCCAAATCTCAGATCGAACAAAAATACGTGCGGTTGCCAAGTGCGGAGGAAAATTCCCAAATTAATAAACTCATTTGTGTTACACGGAAGCGTCGAGCCAGAAACACAACACGTGTGCGTTCGCACCGTCGCGTACAACTGACACCCGTCTCCAGTCTTTATTTAAATAAAGAAAAAAGAAAGGACATTATCCGTCCGTAACGAGGCCTGGAGTATTTTCAGCGCTCACTTTGCTGTCCTTGATTTATTGAACAGCCCTTTGGCCGACACTTGTTGTTTTTAAATGTGCTATATAAATAAAGTCATTTCCAACACCAGTGAAATAAAAAAAAATTTAAAAAATGTATCAATCGATAAATGAATAAAACGATATTAAAGTAGTAGTAGGCGATATGACAGTTCAATAGTGTTTAATTATTATTATTTTTTTTTTTTTTAAAGCTGTTCAATGATTGTATATAAAATGTCTACAAAAATAGTGATTTACTTTTTTATATTCTAAAAATATATCATTTTAGTTATTAAAAAAAAAATTATAATGAAAAGCAGAAAACTTTGAAAGTATTTATAGAAAATAATGTAATTAAATTTATAGAAAGATATTACGATATTAATACGATATTGATTTTATATTAGCCATATCACCTGGCATATCTAATTTTTATTGTTTTATTTTTTAAAATCTAATTTATAAATAAAAAGCTATTCTAATTTTTTAAAAATCCACAAATAAAAACTTTAAGGTTAAAAAAAAGTAGATGATATTAGATGAATATAAAAAAGAACCATTACATTTACACAGTAGGTTTTATTACTGATGATTTCTCACAGTCTTAAATACACACTTTCCCTGTTAGCTTTACTGTGATTACTGAAAAATTCATAATGATCACTAAGAAGAATTAAAACTGATAAGCTCTTTTAGAGAGTTTTTTCTGGGCCACTGTGTGCGTCTCTTCATGCAGGTGAACATCAGAAGAACTTTAGTAGGAAAACGCTGTTGGAACTGTTGTACTGTAGATACATGAGCTAACAGATGTCTGAAATTACCCCGCGTTCTCATTCTCATCAACATGGGGCAGAAGACGACCGATTACACTCTCCTGAGCTCCATCATGAGGATTCAAACTGATCACTAATGGTGAAGTAGGTCGTGTTAGTTGCTCGTCCTTGCTAAGCGCATTAAGAGGAATTTTATGTAGCTGGGCCTTCACAGATTTTAATTGAATACCCCAATGGGTTACGGTGCTCTCACATGAGTCCATCTGAACGGAACCCTGGTGTGTTCTCCGGCTCGGTGCGGTTCTTTAGGCGGGGAGAACGCAGGAATCACACTCAGGTCCGATTATGAGCGAGGTGGCCTCTGTCTGCTTCCAAATGATTCGATTGCAGTGAGAAAGTGATTCGATTCTAAATCGACTCTGAGTCGAAGTGAATCAAACATGCAGCGTGTTAAGGGATGATTCTTTTTTTCTTTTAGATTTTTTCCGTAGATATGAGCTGCCGAACTGATCCGAAGGACAGAGCTGTAGAACTGCCAGGTGTTGTGGAGATTTGGAAGAACAAAATAAACAAATGTTATTTATATAATCGGTCCCGTCCAGGATTTAGGAAACTTTATTAAGGAAACTTTATTTTTCAAAATCACCGCAGATTTTCCGCAGATTTGGGCCGAGACGCGTCACGTGACGTCATCACAACTCGCATTCGGCTAAAGCCCTGCTCGAGTCACACACGTCGAACGTGAGTACAGCTAAAAAAAGGGCTCATTTACCAACAAACATCACTGTGAAAGACCGTGGAAAACTATTTCGTGCGGTTGCGATTTCGCCAATTCAAGTAGTTTTTCCACACACACACACACACACACACACACATATATATATATATTTATCTACTCCACAAATTCCATCGCAAATTTTTGAAACAAGCTGCAGTAAAATAGAGCATTTTTGGCCGCAACAATCACAAAATAAAAACTCCTCAAAATTCTGTATGACTGGATAATTACTGATAATATAATCATTTTTAATAAGGTGCTCGAACCATGCTTTGTGATTCGTTCGTCCATTGCTGTATCTCCGACCAATGAAAGAGTTTTGCGAGAACACTTTCAGCTCTACACGCCCCTCAGACTTAATCGGTTTAATGATGTGCGATGCGAAAACCAAACCAACCGGCAAAACGAATCCAAATTATGAAATTGGCTCCGATTCAGACTCGCACTAACCGGACTGATCGGCGCGAAGGAGCTCGTCAGACAGAAATCTCAGCGACCATAACGTCCTCCTGAACAGAACAGCACAGATCACACACTGCCGTCAGGGATCCGGGGTCGTTTAAAGTGTGGTACATTGCGATACATCATGAAAATGATCATCGGTGCATCTCTATTCAAACCCAGCGGGCCATTAAACAGTGAAGAGGGGAAGGAGGAGGAAGAGAAAAGGTTGCTTATTCTTCTGTTAGATGGAAACCACATGCAATTTAGCTCTTCGCCGGTTTCTAAAGGTCGGTGTCGGAGCTGAACTGGGACCTCGGCGCCGACGTGAAAAAAAAAAAAAATAACAGGCTTCACTGAAATCCGCGCTCTTACGCAAGCAGAAAAATCACTCAAGGCAAAATTGCAGGCCTCTTATCCTACTTATTTTTCCCCGGAGCGAGCAAATATTAAGCAGGCAACAAGCACAGGTCTTATTTTAAGGCTGACTCGTGTGTGTGTGTGTGTGTGTGTGTGTGTGTGTGTGTGTGTGTGAGGGGTTTGGATTGAGAATTCGGGCACAAAATGAAAGAGGGAAAAAAAAACGGCATATGCATTCAGGTCCCATGAACAATCTTAATTATTGGAGGAGACAGAGGCGGTGAGGAACGTCCAGAGAGAGAGAGATTTAAAGAAGGAAATCATAAATCTCGGGTGAATGAGGGAGCTTCACGGCTTTTCTCTCGACTCTACAAAGGCAGGACTGTGTGTGTGTGTGTGTGTGTGTGTGTGTGTGTGTGTGTGTGTGTTTCTGGCCCGTCTCCAGTCCTCCAGCCTGAGGAAGACAGTGACAGCAGGAAATCTTTCTCGACGGTGAAAAAAGGCTCATGTAACGCTTTGAAAAAAAAAAGAAGAAAAGAAAAAAGAAAAGAGCAACGAATTCTCATCAGGCGAGTGACATTTAAATAGTCAGGAGTCGCTTTCTCTCCGCTTCACCTCCCTCTCTCTCTGACTCTCACTTCCTTTTTTCTCATCCTCTCATCCTCCCTCTGTCTCTCTCTCTCTCTCTCTCTCTTTCTCTCCCTCTCTCTCTCTCTTTTTTTCTTTCCTGGTGTAAAGTAATTTGAAGCCGTCACAAACAAATCTCGGACCTTTAGAAAATGTCAGGATGCCTGCGACGCCTAAAGAATAAAAAAGAAAGAAAGAACCTCTTCAGGAACTTCAGCCGTGATTTGCATGCATATTTACGGTGTGGTCACTGCGGCGGTCCGTCCTGCGCAACAGCCCCGCCCCACATCCCCTATCCTACCCTATCCTACCCTGACATCATGATACATGCTGAAACCGTCCAGAAATTCAATTCAGTTCAGTTTTATTAGTATAGACTCGAGTGCAAAGTCTGTTTGTGGCAATTTCAGTCCCAAAGCCGCCACCGCAATCGCAGTCCCAAGACATCACACCAAAACCTTTCGTATCAATGCCATCTCCATGGTTTCCAAGTACACTCAAAGCCCTTTACATAGTATTGGGGGGACAGCTCCTCAACCACCACCTGGATGATGTGACGGCAGCCATAGTTCACCAGAACACCCACCAGCTATAGGTGGAGAGGAGGGGATAGTGATATAGCCAGTTCAGGGATGGAGATTATTAGGGGGCCGTGATAGATAAGGGCCAATGGGGGAATTTCACCAGGACACCGGGGTTATTTTTAATGACCACAGAGAGTCAGGACCTCGGTTTAACGTCTCATCCGAAAGACAGCGCTCTTTTTACAGTATAGCGTCCCCGTCACTATACCGGGGCATTAGGACCCACACAGACTACAGGGAGAGCACCACCTGCTGGCCTCCCTAATACCACTTCCAGCAGCAACCTCAGTTTTCCCCCAGGAGGTCTCCCATTCAGGTACTGGCCCAGCTCAACCCTGCTTAGTGGGATCAGTAGGAAACCAGGTGAGAACTACAGGGTGATACGGCTCTGGCACAAGTGTGTCTTTAGGCTGTCCATATGGGTCCATCCTTAGCAACAGCTAGTGGTTTCCACGTGATGAGAACTCCAACCAGAAGTAGGGCATCGGGATGGACCAGGCTAGTCCGGAGAGCATAACGGGTCAGGTTCACCGTTATCTCTCTGGAATCTTCGTACACATAGGTCACATGGTATCTCGCAATATCTGTGGCGTAAATGAAAACCTACAGTAGCTAATCAGTTCAGCTAACATTTGTTGTTGCATGCTAGCATTGTTATTTATTATTTTATTAATTACTTACACTTCAGATCTTGATTCTAACCGGGGACTTGAATTAAAACGTGTGCAATCGTTGATATGGTGAAGTTTTCTGTAAGGAGATGTTTATCTAACATTTAAGGAAGGAGTCTCCAGTGTTAGTGCTTTGTAAGTTTTCCCAACAGAAGACTTCTCTCTTCAAGAGAGAGAATAAAAGACAGGCCGGTGAGGGAATGAATGTTTACAGCTGCTATAACGCAAGTGAGAACAGGAACTAACTTGCTTCACGGATGTTCCATAACATTAAATGTAGCTATAAATGGATAAAATGTATGATGCGCCCTTCTTTAATTAATAAGAATAAAAGACTTGATGGTGGTAACAGTAACTCCGCTTCATCCCACCACCCTGTTGTTGATTATTTTCCTAGAGCTGCATGATAATCACACTCTACACTCTACACTCCATGTTTGTTAGGGAACACCTCCTCACATCAGCTCCATGTCTCGCGTCTGGTTTCCCCTCACTCGAGATCCGAGCGAGACACTTCGCTGTCGCTTCCTCGGATTTACTTCTCCCCAATTTATCCCTCACCGAGCCACTCCACCTCCAGACAAAAGGGAAAGGGATGGAGAGATAAAGAGACGGAGAGAAGCGAGTTTTTACGGAATTTTTACGCCCAGCAACAAGTTTGTGTCGCTGTCTAATCTCGTCACAGCTGCACAACATGTCAGCAGATCCAACACCAGGCTTCGCTTCTTGTATTCTCCTCGTCCTTTCGTCTCATCTTTATTCCAGCTTTCCTCCCATCCCTGAGGATCAGGCCAGAGATCTCCAGGCTTTAATATGGCTGCCAGTGTGGCAGCGATTCTTCAAGAACAATGCGATGGTGTGTTTCTCGGCGGCTCCCTGCCGGCTGCAGATGGCACATTGTCTGCTTCTTCCGAAAAACCGCTCGCATCGTCCTGGCCGGCGTCTGCCCTTCACTTTCTGAGTTTTTATTTTTCCACCTCCATTCTTTTTTTTTTTTCTTTGGACTAATACTGTATTTTTCTTTCCATGGTAGGAAAGTTCTTGGACATGCTAATTGGATAAAAAAGTAAATCAAAAACAGAAACAGACTGGGGGTGTTGTAAAGACAGCGGGAGTGATGTGGGATTGGATTGTCAAGCTCACCGACTGAGGTGGACATATGTAGCTGGTTTATGGTTTCTAAAAGTCTTTATATTAGTGGACAAAATGTCTGAACAACATGCCTGGTCCATTTAGGATCCGATGATGATGATGATGATGATGATGATGATGATGGTGGTGCCTGCTCCAGTCACCTTGCCAACTAACAGCAAACTCGCCCTCCGCCCCTTCGGAAAAACACCCCGCCCTCGCCGTCTGTTGGTAATCCGGAGCACAATTAGGCAGCGCATGGACGAAAATGACCCGTAATTTAGAGCGAGAGGAGTCCATCAGCTAGAGATCATTATGTTCCAGCAGAGAACAAGGCCATTTTAACAAAGTCACAGCCATAATCATACCTCATCTCTGGCCTGCTGCCACAAGCTTTACCTCTACTTTATGAAGCGTGTCTGTGCTCGGATTCTTCATTTCGTCAACATGTTATACATCCAGTTCTCTGCACCAAGAAGAGGACGGGTTCCTTTCCGAGTCTGATTCCTCTCACTAATCACTCTGCCAGATTTACAGACAAGTTTCACAGATAAATGCCCATCAGCCATAAATGACCAAGGCATGTTCACAACACATTTACATTTAGCCACGCCCACAAAACTCCACAAAAGGCAAAATGACAACTAAACGACGAAAGAACACCTCCTAAGTCCGGTGTGCGGTAAATCTTCCAATAACGCAGCTCAGCCACTGCAGCGCTTGGCTACCATAGACACACACTAACGCCTTCTCCTTTTATAGGGCGCCATTACTTTTGTCATAATTGAATAGATATTTAATATAAAGCAGCTTAATTGTTTGTGTTTATTTGTTTTTTTGGAATCGCTTTCTTTCAAGAAAAACTGGTGTGTAATTGAGACGAATGAGTGATTTAAACTTGACGGCGTAATCCGTATATAAAATCGCAGAAACTCATCGACAATTATACGGTTCGAAGCCGACGAATCGAGGTTCTCGTTAGCGAGTCTCCTTATAAGGATATTCACACAAACTCAGGAGCGAAACGTAGGATACGAACGTTTTTCCAGACGAACTGCATTCTCATGAACGCCACACTTACGAAACATTTACGAATTATTTTGTTCGCATCCAGTTTGATAAATGAGGCTCGGTGTCTATTGTTAAAAGCGCTAGAGCTAAAACTGTATCGAATTATTCGCCTCACTACTTGAACATAAATCCCTTCCTTTCCTACCTTGTGTTCTGAAGGAGGAGTTTCTCCGTTTGTTTGTTTTTTTTTAGACTTTGGAGATTTGGGATTTTTTTTTAAAAACACACCCAACAGTCAAAATGTTTACACTTTTCATTAGTTCGGTTTTAAACGTATTTTACTTATGTTGTAATTTCTATTTCGATCGAGTTCTTTCAACACCGACTATCAAATTTTGAAAAGCTAGCTAACTAGCTATAAAACGTTCCTTGTTAATAATGGCTAGCAAGATCTAGCTCATTTTCTCTTGCTAGCGTGACCACAGTGCTATGGATCGATTTACGTCTGTTATTTTTGATCATTCAGGATCTTCACGAACTACAGGTGACGTTCGACGATTCCCAGAGGACGTAAATCCGCGATCGCTTATTAATCAGGTTAAGCTGCGCTACGAATTCTGAATAACTGATGAATGTTACTGGATAAACTTCCCCAGGATATCTGTTCATGTTGATGTAAAGTGGGCGGGGCCAATTTTTGGAGAAAACAAGCTGAACGAGCTTTTAGTTTTTAGGAAGTAACGACAGAAATGATGAAGTTACTCCACGGATCGACTGTGTTGGTGCAGATTCGGGTCAGGAGCTCCGCATTTGTTTCCTCAGCGAGGTACAAAGTGTGTGAGGCTGAAAACGAGTGCCGCCATCTGTCCAGCCTCGACGGGGTGTAGGAGAACACAAGTGCGCGTGTGTGTGTGTGTGTGTGTGTGTGTGTGTGTGTGTGTGTGTGTGTGTGTGTGTGTGTGTTAGCGATCCACACGGTTATGGCACGCCTGACTTCATCCGGAGCTCCACAAATGTTACGCAAGATGCTCACCCCGAAGAACCGGACAGGAAGGAGAAAACATCTTCCACCTCCGAGTCTTCCACTCAGCAGCCGAGACGCGAGATCAGATTAGCGCTCTGACGGAGAGGATTTCAGCGTGAAATGAGTTTACACATGATGCTGACATGCTGTAGTGTCGCCCGGACAGATCTCCAGGAACAAAAAATAAATAAATAAATAAAATCACACCGTGTCGTGCTGTTATGGGAAAATCATCAACAACAAAGTGGTGTTTATTCTCCTATAACGGCACAGTGTTTTATTCCTCTGATACCGCAGCAATTTGTATTCATTAAAGAACGTGCTTTTTTATTCGTTTGCAGTTACGTTTAACGTTGTGGAACGTCCCAGAAACAAGTTCGTTCCCTCAGTAGTCTGCGGTCTCTCTCACGAAGTTAATAAGACGCGAAAAAAAGCGCGAACTCCTCCGTCCTGGAGATGTTACAGCTTCACCTCTGACGCCGGAGACTCCTTCTGTAAACGTTAAATAAAAAGCTTTTCGATTATGAATGCGTCGTTATTTATTTGGGATTTGTTTTTAATTTAAAAACAAAAAGTACAGTTGCATTATTATTCCTAATTCAGCCCAATTGCTGTGAACTGAACATAATTTCAACGGTAGTGAAACACACACACACACACACACACACACACACACACACACACACACACACACACACACACACACACACACTTGCTCAGAGGAAGGTAATCTGTTCCTCACACTCTTTCACACTCTCGATGCACAATGAGGTGAAAACCTGATAAGAGGACGAATCCTGACGCAGCGTAAATGAGTTACACATCATCCTCTCAGTGAGGGCTTCATCTCATTTCCTCAATCTAGTGCTCACTAGATGGAGGGAACCTAAAGAGTGTGAAGGTTGGAAAGCTGATATTATGAGAGAGAGAGAGAGAGAGAGAGAGAGAGAGAGAATTGACTAATTAAATGTTCTGCTACAACACCTGTACAGGGAACAGTGGTGATTTGATTACTCTGTGTGTGTGTGTGTGTGTGTGTGTGTGTGTGTGTGTGCGTGTGTGTGTGTGTGTGTAAACATTGCCAGCCGTTACAGTGAGTAACACACCACTTTTACACAGTACCGGAGAGATGGAGAGACTGATACAGCGTGTTAGTCGTTACTGGTCCTTTTCCGATACCGATATTTCACGTCTCCAGCCGAGATCCAGAAGTTTTGGGGACGGTGACGGTTAAAAGCGTCGTTACATCATTAAACATTACTATAAAGGGTGTTGTTCAATACATTTTTAAAGTGTGTAATGGTTGTCTGATGGCTGTGGTGAGCTGCTGATGAATAAAACAAATCATCTCAAACAGAAACACATGAAGTTTATTATTTTGATTAATTTTTTTAAATTCAGGAATTCCATTCATTTCATTTTCCACATGAGATCTGTGTGTTTTAACTGCAGTATTTGTTTATTTTTAGGAATAATAAATCTGTCAGCATGTCATTAAATACATCCACAATAACTATACTATATATACATATATATGTGTGTGTGTGTGTGTGTGTGTGTGTGTGTGTGTGTGTGTGTGTTACGGGCTGCTGCATCAGAAGGCCTGTTTTCTAACATGATTACACGGCCCTCAGCCTCTCCCCATGTAAGAGACATCCAGAGACACACACCATTACTCTCTCTCTCTCTCTCTCTCTCTCTCTCTCTGTCTCTCTTTATCCCTCTCTGTCTGTCTCTCCCTGTCTATCTGTCCATCACTCTCTCTGTCCGTCACTCTCTTTGTCCCTCTCTGTCCGTCTCTCTCTTTGTCCCTCTCTGTCTGTCTCTCCCTGTCTATCTGTCCATCACTCTCTCTGTCCGTCACTCTCTTTGTCCCTCTCTGTCCGTCTCTCTCTTTGTCCCTCTCTGTCTGTCTCTCCCTGTCTGTCTGTCCATCACTCTCTCTGTCCGTCACTCTCTCTGTCCATCACTCTCTCTGTCTATCTGTCCGTCACTCTCTTTGTCCCTCTCTGTCTGTCTCTCTCGGTTTATCTGTCCATCACTCTCTCTGTCCATCACTCTCTCTTTGTCCCTCTCTGTCTGTCTCTCCCTGTCTGTCTGTCCGTCACTCTCTCTGTCCATCACTCTCTCCGTCTCTCTGTCCATCACTCTCTCTCTCTCTGTCCGTCTCTCTCTGCCTCTTCCCCTTCTCTCCGTCATCCTTCTCTCTCTCTCAGTCCATCTTTCTCTCCTTCTTTGTGTCTGTCTCTTTCCCCATCTCTCTGCCTCTTCCCCCTCACTCTGTCATCCTCTCTCTTTCTCTCCCTCCAACAATCTCTAACAATGTCTCTCTAACCCCCTCTCTCTCTGTCTCTTCCTCTTCCCAGTGATCCTTTTTTCTTTCTCTCTAACCCCTTCTCTCTCCATCTCCATCTCTCTCTGTCTCACTAAACAGCTCATCATCTCCGTCACCATCTCATTGTCTCGCTCTCTCCAGCGCTCTTACCTTCTCTCTTACCATCTGTCCATCTCTCTCTCTCTCTCTCTCTGATGAAATTAACACTTCTCGTACTGATCTGAGGTGAACTCTCCTTCACCGCTTCCACTTCACTCATGAAGACGCACCCGGCTGTAAATTAGGACACGTCCGCTACTGACCCTCCGTCACTAATAGAACTGAGACGGTCGCGTCCTTGAGCGCTAATCCCTCCGCTGCTCCAGGGACGGCTGTGTATAACAGCCCTGACCTCTGACCCCTGACCTCTGACCCCAATATCATCCCAAACGTTTTATTACACTGCACGCATGTGTGAGTTTAGCTGAATTAAAGAGAACTATTTACAGTGAAAGCTGTGTGTGTGTGTGTGTGTGTGTGTGTAAGGAAGAGAAGTGAAATACATTCACAGCAAGAGGGACATTAAAAATACTCACACACACACACACACACACACACACACACACACACAGGGGCATCTCACGCTACGAGGCCATTAACAAGCTACTCCCTTTTCTTCCTGTGTCATGGCTGATGTTTAGCACATTGCTAACACGAGCTTAGCCGACCTGTCTCTCCCAGTTTACCCCCTCATCTCTCTCTTTAGTGAACGAGTCAGCAGGGATTAGTCACGGCCTCCATCCAGCACGTCCCTCCTGACTGAGAGATAACGAGTGGAGTACACGGCCACCGTTTCGCTCCAGATGTGTACAGAAAGCGTGTGTGTGTGTGTGTGTGTGTGTGTGTGTGTGTGTGTGTGTGTGTACGCTAATTAAACGCAGATGTTCATATTCATAAATGACTCAGCGTTTTATTCAAATCATTTATTTGTTTGTTTATTTATTTATTTACTAAAATCAGGATGAATGGATTAGTTACAGATGCAGACATGCGCTGATATTTCATTTCACTCAATCAGAGCACGTGAGCGGGTTGATCTGCGTCCGCTTCCGAGTGACACGAGGTGAACCGACTCCGAATCGACTCGGCTGCAGAAACTGAATCAGACATGCTGTGTGTTTTGCAGATTTTCCACAGATTTGGGCCGAGAAGCGTCATGTGACGTCATCACAACGCGCATTCAGCCAAAGCCCTTAAAGACATTCAGTTACTCAACCTCGGGGTAACGATGGACAGTCGACTGTCCTTTTCCTCTCACAATGCTAATGTCGATTTCTCCTTTACGACGTCAGAAGGATTCGTCCATTTACATCCATATTGGCTCATCTGCTGGTTTCATTTGGTAAAGAAAAGAAGACTCGTGTTGTGCTTTTCAGCGGCGACGTTTCCATCCAGGTATTTTTATGCGCATTTTGGGATATTGTACTTGCAGAGCTCACATGCAAAGTGTGTGAAGGATGTCGGGTCTCAGATTAAACCATAGGTCCAGTCGCTCTGACTCACTGATGTTCCAAAAAGACTCGTACAGCCTGGTGAGAGAAGCATCTCGGCTAAGAGACCTGGAGAAAGTAATCCCGACTGTTAAACTTCCAAAAACGAGCTCACACTTTACCTTTACAGATCTGTACACACTCACGCTGGCTCGCAGGACAACGAGCTTTTACCCTTATTTAGGAAATCGTTTGCGTGACAGGAAGGTGACCTTCAAATGACTCACATCTGCTGTCATCCTTAACATTAAAGTCAACAATACAACCACTAACAGCTTCTTAATGACACACACACACACACACACACACACACAAAATCCCATCCCTCAACCACTTATCACAAATTTCATCACGTTTTACTGAAGTGAAATTTACACACTTACTGTACATTCTTTAACAAAAAGGTTCTTCAGATGTTTACGAGTTCTAGCTTTCCAAATGTTTTCTCCTTCAAAGTTTTCGAGGAATTTTATATAGGTTCTCAAACTTAAACACAAACCGAAATGTGCTTGATGGAGGTTTATTTTATCCCGGGGGGGTGGGGGGTGGGGGGCAAAGGGCTGGGCGATATGACGATATAATATCGACATTGTGATAAAAACTACTTCACGATACACTTTACTGAGATATCACAGGTATTTTCATATCCTTTTCTAACAGTTTTTTAAAGTAACATTTACAAACCGGTCAGAAGCAGCTGATCTGATGTTATTAGAGTGTATTATTTTTCTCCTTTTCGGTTTTAAGCATTTTGTAAACATGAAATAAAAGCACCATTAAACTCTGTGCAATACTACGTGTTTTCAGGAGGTTTGCATATCCAGTAGTCCTGTGTATCATGATGTGATGTTTTAGTCACATCCAGTGGAGTAATTTTTGTTTTATTTTACAGTCACTTCCAGGAAAATGATCCTCCACAGCTGAACTTTTTCTCCGTATTTAGCTAGTTCACTAAGCTACTGTCGGGAGGGGGGGGAGGGGGGGGGGGCATGGTGTATCTCGAACGATATTGGCTGTTGTTTAAATCGGTAACGCACTTCAACACGCCGTCATATATTCTGACTTCCTGTTTCAAAAGGAAATACTTTAGCACACGGAATCAAATCCCGGCTCTCGATTAGGGCTGGACGATATGACGATATAATATGAATATCGTGATAAATTATGCCACGATACACTTTTCGGCGATATCTCGGGTTTCGTCATATCGCTAAGATTTTTAAAATTGACCAACTCTAGAAGCAGATTTGATAAAGTTGCTACTGTCTGTTCATTTATTTTTGCACACATTAACCACCAAAGTATCGCCAAACTAATTCTTTCGAAAAAGGATTATTTTTCAATCCGTACAGAATTTCGCGTACAGAGGTTTTTTTTTTTTTTTTTTTTGTGATTGTTGCGGCTAAAAATGCTTGATTTTGCTGCAACTTTTTTCAAAGTTTGTGATGTGAGTTTTTCGTGTGTTTTTTCTTTCTTTTTTTTTTTGAGGAAAACTACTTGAATCGGCGAAATCGCAACCGCACGAAGTAGTTTTGCACGCTCTTTCACAGTGACGTTTGTTGGTAAATGAGACCTTTTAGCCGTACTCATGTGATGACGTCACGTGACGCGTCTCGGGCCAAATCTGCAGAAAATCCGTGGAATGTCGCAGAGTTTGGGTTGATTTTGCGTTCATTTCCGCGATCGCAAAATCCTGGAGGGACTGATTTTTAACTGCAGCTGTACTGTTTTGCTGGCAGGTTGCTAGGAACCTGTATATCATGATGTATAACACGTATCGACGTCTTGAAAAATTGCGATATGATATTTTTGTCACATCGCCCACCCTTACACTGAATACACTTCAGTAGACTCCTACTCCAGATTGTTTCCCTACCAGAGCTGTTTTTGAAAGCTAAAGACACTTATTTATACAAAGATCCCTTGAGGATTGTACAAAAACAAAATAAGAAGCATTTGGAGAGCTAAAGTATGTACTCCTGAAGCTTTACACTGTTCCTGGACATCACTAATATTTCCAGGACATCTCATATACACTTTTCCTTTTTCCAGGTGTCTGAAAACTATTCGTTTCCAGGATTTCCATGCCCTTTACATGTAGCACATGTGTTATTAGACTGGAGCAGGGTGAATCTGGGTGATCATGGAGGGTAAATGGTGCAAAGGTCAGCAGGAGGTCGCTGAAAGACCCCTGGGGCCAGAAGACGCAGCTGGTGAAGGAGTGGAATAAAAAAAAACACTTTGTGCAGAGTGAAAATCCCAAAAGCACGGCAGCGCAATGTGAGAAGGTCGTTTGTTCGAGAACGACTCTCAAAACTCTCTCTAATTAGCTCGGATGATCTTCACGCTCTGGTGCTTTTGGGAAACAGGGTCGCGTTTAGCGTCTTTTAGAGGACACGCTGATTTATCCCTGCTTCGCTACACCTCGGCCGCTTAGATCTAATGATCCTCCTCTACAAGGAGAGTTTCCTGACTGATGGTTAGGTTTTGTTTCAAAAAAGAATGAATGATCGGAACCTATTTGGTGAGCATTGAATAAATCGGACGTTCCCTTTTTAAAGCCAGCCAGGCGAGAGAGGAGCGATTCTGGCCAAGGTTCTTCGTGCATTCCTCTGACAAGGCTCCTTTTGTTGCGCCGAGTCGTCCACCATCTTAAACCTCGACAATGGCAGGAGAAAACGCAGTCGGTTGTCCGAGGGAGAGCACATCTGTAGTGCCAGAACCCCTTCCTCCCTCCCTCCTTCCCTTCCTTCGTCCATCTATCCCTCACTCCTTGTTTCTCTGACACTCCTGCCCTCCCTCTCGCTCCTCTCGTTTTTTTTTTTTTCTTCTACCCTATCTTTCTTCTACTCGCTCCCCCTTCCCCACTTTTTTCTCTCCATTCCTCCTTCCTTTTTCTCTCGACCACACAAAAGCTCCAGGTCCCAAGGTTGCGCTCCATTCAGCCCACTTCTCTCCATCCATTCAAATCCACAATCGCCTCTTTCAGGGACAAGGAGAAAGAGATGATAGTATGCAGCACCACAGCTCCAACTTCTCTCTGGTAACACTGTCACTACGTTTAAGATTTTACGTTATAGGGATTCGATTCTTTGCTGGCGATGTATTAACCTCTAAAATCCCTCCTCAACTACAGGTCAATGTCTTGGCTGGCTGTGATCTGAGTTTCCTGATGTTAGCATAAAGTTGTCCGATCAGAATTAGCCAACTGGTTAATTTCTGTACAGAAATCCGGATATAGATTTAGATCCCTAATGAACAAGCCACGAGGATGAAGCCTTGACTCAAAATGGAACCCGTATTCTTCTGGGTGACACCAAGTAGAGGGATTATATAGATCATTAAAGCGTGCAGGTGTTGAAGAGTAAAGACTAACAGTACTGAGAGTGTTTACAGGATGTTCAGTATGAGCAGATACGAGCACAGGACAGTGTTTATGATTACAGCAGCAGCTCTCAGCTACAAATCTACAGAATCCGGGTGAGATTATCAACATTAAGGACATGACTACAACAGACAAATCCATCAATCCTCTCAAACCCCACATAAGAAAAAAAGACAAAACCATCTCCGACTATCTGTTCTGTCATGTTTTAATGCACACCCGAAAACAGACAAACAATCAACGCCCCCAACGCCACCATTTCTCATGAACACAAACACAGAAATTAGCATAATGCGTAACAACAAAGTTACCTAAAGCTAACGGTCACGTTATGATTTAAAAATCAACTCTAAAATCCTATCAGAGCTCTCTTTGGTCAAACTGCTTTTGTGGCACCAGCTGATCAGTCAAGCATGAAATAGATGCGTAGTCGTTTTCTGGTACCGAGATGGCGAAGTAAAAGCAAGCAATAGCAACAGTGAGACTTTTTTGTTGTTGTTGTTATGTAATACATTACGCAAATGGAACGATGGAGAATAATAATAAAACTTTGAATAAAAACAGAATTAATTAATGCAAACACCGCTCTCTGTCACTCTCCACAACTCCACTGTCTCAGAAGTTCGGGGTACTAAACAGGGTACTAAACCATTCCTCATCACTGTTTAGTGTCACACCTTTAGTGTCTGACTTTTACCTCAGCAAGGTGACCATAGCGCACCTTTACTCCAAAATGCAATTACAGACCCGTAAATCTTCTTTAAAGGTACGCTATATATCTACGTTTCACACCAAAGCAACAAGGAACGGTACAGTTTAGTACCCTTCTACCTGAAAGCGCACAGCCACGTGTGCAACAAGTTCAGTTCGACGTTAAATAAATCAGCTGCCCTGCTTTTGACAGCTTGTCAATCAAATAGGCCACGCCCTTACTTCATGCTGACATCACAACATCACAACACATGACAATAACGATCTAACGATTTTGAAATACACGGAATCAGACACGGTTTAAGAGTCGATAACGTTATAGATCAAACTTTACTGATGACATAGAAAAGAAAAGAAATTTGCGCCAAGGCAATACAGATAACGGCGAAAGAGTCGATTTCGTGAAAAATATATACACGTGTACATAGAAAGGCTATAAACCTGTTATATGCAGTAAAAACTGAAATCGTGTTTTAATTGTAGCCCATGTGTGCAAAAAAAGATCAAGAAAGGAAAAGAAACCGTGTAGCTACAAATCAAATGTGTAACTTTCCCAACAAAATAAAATAACAACATTTCAATGTTCAGCTTTGTAATAATCGACTGATGCGATGATTCGGATAATCGCTCCATCACTTGGGTTACTAAACTCCATCCTCCAAGCCGTGGAGTGAAATAAACCTCACACTTGATTATGTAGGAAGATTTAACACACTGTGTGCGCGCACACACACACACACACACACACGTCAGAGAGAGAGGTTATTTATGAGGACCGAATGACTGGACCGTGGCTTTCTGGACACGCATGTTTGTTGCTGTTTTTAATGCGCTCCAGACAAACAAACAAAACACAGTGGTGGTGTACTCCTTCGTCTTTTTCTTTTCCCTCCGTGGCGCAAGCAAGGCGAAAACAAATGGCCACAGAGAGAGAGAGAGAGAGAGAGAGGGAGAGAGAGAGACAGAGAGAGAGAGAAATGTTGAGACACATATATCTCGGACAAAAACGCGGACAGAATAACACCATGTATGACCCTGGAGAAGTTTTACACCGAATATTCGCTTAATGCGGAATAAAATCGTACCTTAATGTGACACGTTTTGTTGCAGGTTGTTGAGATATAGAGTTTTATTTTATTTTTTTCCCCTCCTCAGGCTCCGGGAGACACCATCATCAGATCCGCAGCGTTTCAATGTTTCCTTCCGATGTGTCTCTTCTTTTACAAACAGTTTCTCCAATTTAAAAAAAAAAAAAAAAAAAAAAAAAAAAAAAAAAAAAAAAACCAAGGTACAAAAAAATGCTACATAAACTTATTCATCAAATTCCGAATAATCGAACAATCCCAAAGGACGAGGCCGAACCGAACCGGGTCAGAATGAACGGGACGAACCGGGATGCTGCTGGTGGAGAGGTTCAGAGTAGGAGGGAAATGTTAGTTGTTCTCTCTCTCTCTCTCTCTCTCTCTCTCTCTTCCTTTTTCTTCCCTCCACCTCTCCCACTCTACTTCTTCTTCTTTTTCACTAAGGCGGGATTTTGGCTTTTGCCAAACCAATGACACAAAGCGCAAAAAAAGGAGAAGCCCCGCCTCCTCATCCTCCTCCACACACACACACACACACATACACACTTTCACTCTTGTGCTCTCTCTTTCTCACACACACACACACACAAGTTTGTATAACTATCCTTGTGAGGACCCACCATTAACATAATTATTAATGTAGCTAATTAATCCGATGCTACACCTGATAAAACCCCAACCCTAACCCCCAACCTCAGCAACCAAAAGGAAACATATATATATATATATATATATATATATATATATATATATATATATATTTGTGTGTGTGTATACAGTGCCCTCCACTAATATTGGCACCCCTGGTAAATATGAGCAAAGAATGAAACATTGTCTTTATTGTTTAAGCTTTTGATCTTTTGTTCAAAAAATTCACAAAAAATTCTCTGCTCTCATGGATATCAAACAACTGCAAACACAACACAGGTTTATCAAATAAAAAACCTTTGTTAAATATAGGTGTGCAACAATTACTGGCACCCTTTTAGTCAATACTTCCCTTTGCCAAGATAACAGCTCTGAGTCTTCTCCTATAATGCCTGATGAGGTTGGAGAATACATGGCAAGGGATCTGAGACCATTCCTCCATACAGAATCTCTCCAGATCCTTCAAATTTCGAGGTCCACGCTGGTGGACTCTCCTCTTCAGTCAACCCCACAGGTTTTCTATGGGTTTCAAGTCAGGGGACTGGGATGGCCAGGGCAGGACCTTGATTTTGTGGTCAGTAAACCATTTTTGTGTTGATTTTGATGTATGTTTTGGATCATTGTCCTGCTAGAAGATCCAACCACGGCCCATTTGAAGCTTTCTGGCAGAGGCAGTCAGGTTTTCATTTAATATCTGTTGATATTTGATAGAGTGCATGATGCCATGTATCCTAACAAAATGTCCAGGTCCTCTGGCAGAAAAACAGCCTCAAAATATTAAAGAGCCTCCACCATATTTAACCGTGGGCATGAGGTACTTTTCCATATGGCTACCTCTCTGTGTGCTCCAAAACCACCTCCGGTGTTTATTGCCAAAAAGCTCTATTTTGGTTTCATCTGACCATAGAACCCGATCCCATTTGAAGTTCCAGTAGTGTCTGGCAAACCGAAGACGCTTGAGTTTGTTGTTGGATGAGAGTAGAGGCTTTTTTCTTGAAACCCTTCCAAACAACTTGTGGTGATGTAGGTGACTTCAGATTGTAGTTTTGGAGACTTTCTGACCCCAAGACGCGACTAACTTCTGCGATTCTCCAGCTGTGATCCTTGGAGATTTTTTTGGCCATCGAACCATCCTCTTCACAGTGTGTTGAGACGATATAGACACACGTCCAGTTCCAGGTTCGAATATTAATCGAGGTTTTAGTCATTATTTAGTCTTCTCATGTGTAAATTTACACACACTCAGAAGCACGAGTAGGATACGAACGTTTTTTCCGAATTTACGGGATTTTCCTAAATACCAAATTTCTTGAGTGAACTCTCGTACGAATAATTTACCAATAATGTTCGTATCCAGCTTGATGAATGCAACTGCAAAAAATATTCCTCTTTTTTTTTCCTTAGGTGAATGCAAGTTACCATTTCATCTTTTTAAAGAATGTCAACAGTTCTTGTTGCTATATATGGCGTATTAGCTTTGCCGTGTCAGGGCTGAACACTAAACACTCCACAATGACGGATGACAGACGTGTTTTGTTCTTTACGTGTCCTAAACCAGTTGGACTGATATGAAGAACTCAAACAAGCTGGTGTGTAAATCTCATTGATGTATATTAAAACCTGTTATTACATTATATTGTTCTAATACGTTATCGTTTCTATAGTAACAGCTCCTTCAGAGGGACGTGTACGGCGGATGCTCCACATAAAAGGATTAAAAAAACTTCTGTAATTGTTGATATGCTGAAGTTTTCTTAAAGTAGAGAGACGTTTATGTAACATTTATGGAAGGAGTCTCCAGTGTCAGCGCTTCGTAACGTTCAGAGGTAAAGCTGTAACTTTTCTGACATCTTCAGGACAGAGGAGACAAGCTGCGTTTTTTTTTTTTTTTTTTTTTTTGTCTTATTATCTTCAAGAGAGAAAAAAAATAACGTAAGTGAGAACAGGAACTAACTTGTTTTTGCAGATGTTCCACAACTTTAACTATAAATGGATAAAAAATCATGATATGTTGTTCTTTAATAATAATTTTTTTTAAATGTCCGTTTTGGTAATTTGAGGAATAAAACACTTCGGGACTTTACAAAGCACTGACAGTGGAGACTCCTTCCATAAATGTCAAATAAACATCTATTTACTTTAAGAAAACTTCACCATATTGACGATCATACACGTTTTTTATTCTGTTTATTATTACTGGAGTCTCTGCTGTACAAATCCCTCTGAATGAGCTGTTACTATAGAAACGGTAACGTATTAGAACGAGCGCATTAATATAAACCTGTGACTGTCAGAGCTGCTGTTATAGAAAACAAATCAACACCTTCTGGCCAATCATAATAAAGGATTCATCAGCACTGTGGTTTAAATTGTGGTAATCAATATTTATAAATATTGTTACTTTATATTTTATATATATATATATATATATATAAATATAACAATATCGTCTGTATCGTTGGGTCTGGTGTCTCTCATCTTCCTCTTGACAATACCCCATAGATTCTCTATAGGGTTCAGGTCAGGTGAGTCGGCTGGCCAATCAAGCACAGTAACACCATGGTCAGCAAACCAGTTACTAGTAGTTTTGGCTCTGTGGGAGGGGCCAAGTCCTGCTGGAAAAGGAAATCAGCATCTCCATAAAGCTCGTCAGCAGACGGAAGCCTGAAGTGCTCTAAAATCTCCTGGTAGACGCTGCATCGACTCTCGACTCGAGAAAACCCAGTGGACCGACACCAGCAGATGACATGGCACCCCAAATCATCACTGACTGTGGAAACTTCACACTGGACTTCAAGCAACTTTGGATTCTGTGCCTCTCCACTCTTCCTCCAGACTCTGGGACCTTGATTTCCAAATGAAATGCAACATTTACTTTCATCTGAAAAGAGGACTTTGGACCACTGAGCGACGGTGTTCTGAGTAAAAAGGTGTTTAGAGTTAATTAGCTGATTAGAGTCTTCTCAGGTCCACATCGCTGTATTATACATTCTTTATTCTAATATTTCTGAGATACCGGATTTTTCCAGTATCTCATTTCCATGAGCTGTAATCATCAAGATTAAAACAAAAAAAGGCTTGAAATATTTCACTTTATGTGTGATTAATCTAGAATATATGAAAGTTACACTTTTTGAATTAAATTACAGGGAAAATTGAACTTTTCCACGATATTCTAATTTTTTGAGATGCACCTGTATAGAAGGTGGTCAGTCAGTAGAGGTCATGTGACAGTTTTTTGTTGTTTTTTTAAGCTGTCTTTATAGATTTTATTTATTCTCCATGGTTACAAAAGTTATTCACAACAATTAAACAAATGTATTTGGAAAATCTTGAACATCTGTTTTTGTAAAAATAAATATATACATATATACCCCAATTCCAAAAAAGTTGGGACGCTGTGTAAAATGTAAATAAAAACAGAATGCAATGATCTGTGAATCTCATAAACCCGTATGTTATTCACAGTAGAACTTAGAAAGCATATCGAATGTTTAAACTGAGGAAACGTACCATTTTAAGGGGGGAAAAATTGCCCATCTTTACTTCTGAGAGACTCCGCCTCTCTAAGATACTCTTTTTATACCCAATCATGTTGCTGACCTGTTCCCAATTAACCTCCAGCTGTTTCTTTTTAGTAACACTTCCTTTTCCGGCCTTTTGTTGCCCCCGTCCCAACTTTTTTGAGACGTGTCGCGGCCATCAAATTCAAAATGAATATTATATGTGACCATTATCTCATCTAGTGATTATTGTGCAGCAGCGTGACAGGATTAGCATCCCGACGCCGCAGAGGCTTCACCGTAACACAGGAGACGTTATAACAGCGTGTAAGTCATCAGTTTAGAACGAGATGCCGAGCGACATCGGGCCGATAAATAACATCGTCTCATATACAACTTTAATGAATAATTCACCAGAGTCTTCTGTCATTCTGAAAATTTAATGAAGACAGACATCACACATTAATCCATATTTACATTCCTCTGGGCCTCTCTCACACACACACACACACACACACACACACACACACACACACACTCTCTCTCTCTCTCTCTCTGTCTGTCATCGAACCTTATCAAACTCTCGGAGCGTATCACAACAACAGCTCACTGTTTGTTTTTGCCTGTCTGGGATTTTTTCCCCTGTTTATGTGAAGTTCAGGCCAGTCGAGCATAAAGTCCATAAAAAGAGCGTTTGTATCGTGTGTGTGTGTGTGTGTGTGTGTGTGTGTGTGTGTGTGTGTGTGTGCAGTCAGGGTTTCAGTGGAGATATGGAGCCATTTGGAGTTAGCATACACACAGTGAAGATGGGAAAATAACACACTGATGCTAATATACCAAAAACCACTTATTAATATCTATGCTAACAGAATGAGGCTTACTGATACACTGTGTGTGTGTGTGTGTGTGTGTGTGTGTGTGTGTGTGTGTGTGTGTGTGTGGACCCCCCCCCCCCCCATCCTTTTCCAAGGCTCATGCGCTGTTATTGATCAACACATCGACCTCTTATCATGAGCCGTTTTCTCTTCTCTTCATCCTCACAAAAAGAGCTTTATGAGCCACGACTAATTCTTGGTGCTAAGCTAGTAAGCTAGCATGCTAGTTTCAGTTCTGTAGATATTGTTTAGCTAACGCCGTGTAACGTTGCCCCGTTCACATTATCTGATTCAACACTATTTCACATTAGCTATCTTAAATATAAAACTTACTTGCTAAATCGCTAATATTTAGCTAGTTAATGTGTAGTTCACTCATCTGCGCAATGCTAGCCTACTAGCTGATTACTTAGCGAGTGAAAGCTAACCTAGCGTGTGAAAGTTTCAGACCAAGGGTTGTCAATCAAGCATTCTCATTAGAATATTAGACCACGCCCACTAGCCCAGTTCTCAGATTTCTCAGGGATTTTCTTCCTTTCTGTTGTTTTATTTTTTCTCTTTTCTCATTTTCTTTCTTTTTTTTTCTTCATTTTCCTTTTTTATTTTTATATCCTTTCCCCTTTTATTTCATTCTTTCTTTCTTTGCACACTTCTCACTTTCTCTCTGCTTCTCTTTCACTCTTTACCTCTTTGTCTCTATCGTTTTCTCTCTTCTTATTTCTTTACAATCTTTCTTTCCTTCCAGTTGTTTTTATTTATTTTTTCTCTTTTTCCAGTTTCCTTTCCTTCCGTTTCTGTCTTTCAATTACTTTCTTATTTTTTCTCTTTCTTTCTTTCTTTCTTTCTTTCTTTCTTTCTTTCTTTCTCCTGGTTTTTATTTACCTTTCTTTCATTCACTTCTTTATGTCTCTCGTGCCTTTGTCTCTATCTCAATCTCTATCTCCATCTCTCCGTCCCCATCCTTCCCTACACGTGCTGCTCCTCTCAGTGGGGTTGTTATGTGATGTGTCGCGTGAGATTCAGAAGGACGGACGTGGAATTCATTCCAGCGCTGCTAATAAGTTAAGAGTTGTAGCCACCATTTTCATGTTGACCTCTGACCTCTATCACAATAGTCTCAGATTCACAGTCGGCCAGTGCAGCGCGTCTCGGGGGAGCTCAACACCGAATGTGTGTATATTCACACGTCCCCCGAGATCGACACGTGTCAATCACACGATGAATTATTAAGGAAAGACAGAGAGAGAGAGAGAGAGAGAGAGAGAGAGAGAGAGAGAGAAAGAGAGAATCTGAATTTCAAAAATCCTTTATTACAATTACTAAAACATGGTCCCATCAATTCTCACTTCATTAAAATACAAATAAATATGACAAAAATAAAATTGAGGACAGAAATAAAATATATACATCATCATAAGAGGTATACAAACTATAAATGATCATCAGTGACTTCACACAAAGCCCCTTTATAACACCAAATCAAGTCAAACACAAAAAAAAGATCATTCATGGATTTATAAAATGGAAATCAATGAAATTCTACATTTCACTGGGCTACAAAACACTACTTCTAAATTGTAGCTTGAGACAGAGAGAGAGAGAGAGAGAGAGAGAGAGAGAGAGAGAGAGAGAGAGAGAGAGAGACAAAGTGAGAGAGAGAGAAAGAGTAGGACATCGAGAGAGAGAGAGAGAGAGACAGACAGACAAAGTGAGCAAGATACAGACAGAGTGAGAGAGAGACAGACAGACAGACAGACAAAGTGAGAGAGAGAGAGAGACAAAGAGAGAGAGAGAGAGACAGACAGACAAAGAGAGAGAGATAGACAGAGTGAGAGATGGAGAGAGAGAGAGAGACAGACAGACAGACAGACAGACAAAGTGAGAGAGAGACAGACAGAGTGAGAGAGAGACAGACAGACAGACAGAGAGAGAGAGAGAGAGAGAGAGACAGACAGACAGACAAAGTGAGAGAGATAGACAGAGTGAGAGATGGAGAGACAGACGGAGAGAGAGAGAGAGAGACAGAGTGAGAGATGGAGAGAGAGAGACAGACAGACAGACAAAGTGAGAGAGAGACAGACAGAGTGAGAGAGAGACAGAGAGATGGACAGACAGAGTGAGAGAGAGACAGACAGAGTGAGAGAGAGACACAGAGAGAGAAAGACAGAGAGATAGAGACATAGAAAGTCAGAGAGACAGAGAGAGAGAGAGAGAGAGAGAGAGAGAGAGACAGACAGACAAAGAAATGGACAGAGAGAGAGAGAGAGAGACAGAGAGAGAGAGAGACAGAGAGATGGACAGACAGAGTGAGAGAGAGTTTCCTGACATCTTCAGGACAGATGAGTTTACACTTCTTTGTGGTTTCTTGGTAACGACAAGCTGTTTTTTGTCTTATTATCTTCGAGAGAGAGAATAAAGAGAGGTTGCTGAGTTTATAGCTGCTATAACGTAAGTGAGAACAGGAACTAACTTATGAAATGTAACTAGAAACAGATAAAAAGTAAGACGTGTTGTTCTTTAATTATTAAGTACTCACTGTACTCGCTTCCCAGTGTCAGTGAGGTAACAGTAACTCTGCTTCATCACATCATGCCATCATTGATTATTTTCCTATAACCACATGACACTGAGTGTTTAATTCCTTACTTAATGATACTAATAACACTGGAAGTGACAGGTCTATCAGTTAATCCCATTCTCTCGAGTTTAATCTGAAATCCCTCTCTCTCTCTCTACGTAACGCTGAGGTAATGAACATCTTGTTACTTCTCTCTCTCTCTTTCTTCTCATCCCCCCGGTCTGTATCTCCCCCTCGTGTCTTCACTGGCATCTGAAAGGGGGACGGACTCCGGGAGCCGAGCTCGTTCCCCCAGGAGGCCGACTCGAATCAATTCTGCTAATGATGTTTGTAATTCAGCAGAGTAATGACATGCACAGCAGCCTGGAAGAAGTGGTTTAAAAAAAACACATCACTCCGGAGAGGTCTTTTCCCCCCACTTTCCTCCGACATGATGGAACCGATGACCTTTCTGACTGACTGAAGCATTTCATATGTGTCAAGTTAACTGTGATTAGTGCTGAAGCAGAAGGAAAAAAATGATTTCAGGTTGTCCAAGATGGCCGCCTCATTATACAGTGAAGTTTAGTTGATGTACATGTATATAGGAGGTGTGACTTCACTAAAGAAGTGGGCGTGGTTTAAGATTTTGGGTGTGACAGACTTCCATTACCACGCTACCGTCGTAGCTTTGGTGAAAAAATAAAACAGTTGATTGATTGACTGACTGCGTTGTGTGTGTGTGTCGGTTGGGGGGAGTTGGGGTAAATGAGTTACACAGAGGTTACTGTGTAAGGCATATTAACAGTATTTGTGTGTGTGTGTGTGTGTGTGTGTGTGTGTGTGTGTGTGTGTGTGTGTGTGTGTGTGTAACAGATGTTGAGTGATTGTTTGGAAGTGAAGAACACCGCTGCTGGTAATTGTGGATTTATCCTCTGGGTTTTCTGACGGCCGACTCCTCAGAGACACATATCCTGAGAGAGAGAGAGGGAGAGAGAGAGAGGGAGACAGAGGGAGAGGGGGGGGGGAGGAAAGAAGGAGGGAGGGAGAGACATTGGAGATGATGGAGTGAGACTACAGAACACAGAAGAAAAGAGCGAAAACAAATAAGAAAGAAAAATAGAGTGAGACAACAGGAGAGAGAGAGAGAGAGAGAGAGAGAGAGAGAGAAAGATTGAGCAAGAGACAAATGAAAGAACAGTGCAGAGACAGAGAAGAGGAACAGAGGAAGGAAGAGGGAGAAAGACTGAGCCTCAGATAGAGACAGATATAACGACCGGGGAGAGAGAAAAAGACGGAGAAAGAGCTAAAGAGAGAGACAAGATAGATAGATAGATAGATAGATAGATAGATAGATAGATAGATAGATAGATAGATAGATAGATAGATAGATAGATAGAGCGAGAGTGAAAGAAACAGAAAGAAAGAAAGAAAGAAAGAGAAATAGTGAAAGCGATAGAGAGAAAAGACAGAGAAAGTGAGAGAGAGAGAGAGAGAGAGAGAGAGAGAGAGAGAGAGAGAGAGAGAGAGTGTTCTGTTTATAGAACATAAATGATTGAGGGAGTAGTTACTTGTAGGGTTAGGGCCCCCTCTCTCCCTCTCTCTCTCTCTCACTCTCTCTCTCTCTCTCTCTCTCTCTCTCTCTCTCTCTCTCTCTCTCTCTCTCTCTCTCTCTCTCTCCCTCTCTCTCTCTCTCTCTCGCTCTCTCGGGTCCTGTGACAGTCATTATGTCGGGTCATTAAGGCTCGTTTACACTTTGCTGTCAGGGGGCCAAAACTAACTGCACTCAGCTCACCCTGACTCCGCCCCTTCTCCCACAACCTCATTAATATGCAAATGAACCCCGCTGTCATTAGACTGGGAGGAAGCTGTGATGTTCATTCATTTTTAAGCACTGTGTGTGTCATGTTTTTTTAAAATGTGACGGCGTTAGTGATGTAAATACATGATTAAAAATGTTTGACGAGTAAACGAGGCTTTCTGAGGTTTGATCTCGGCTTTGTTTCACTTCCCAAGAAGAAAACTTGCTGTAATAATAATAAATGAATGAATGAATGGATTAGTTTAAATGACAATTACAACTTGTACGATTGTCATCACGGATGTTCCACAACATTAATGTAACTATAGATGAATAAAAAGTTTGATGTGTCATATTTTAATATATTGTTGTCAGATTGCCGTGGTGTAAGAGGAATAAAACACTTTGGGATGTGACACACAGTATCTCCTCTAAGATCTCTTAGTATCTAAGATGTTTGCTAGCTAAAGCTAGCTTCTTTAATTTTGCACTGGCGCTATGAAGCTAATGTACATGTAGCTAAACAAGTAATCTTACAGCCACCAGCTCGCACTTGATCTGTATATATTTTTGTCTTTTTTATGAAGCTACTGTAGATTTTTTTTCGTTTTGGGGAGAGCGCGTGATGACTTAGACGTGAGTTTTGCCGTACGAGGCTTATTGATATTCACACTTTCATGCTAATTAGGCAGAGAGGTTAGAATCTGTAAACAAATTAGAAAATTAGTAAACGAGTCCTCCAGAAGTCATATGTGCATGATTCGCCCTGGATGTTCTGTAGTAAAGCTCTTCTTCTCTGCTCTTTAATCAGCAGCTTGTTGTTTTCCCTCATTAGTATATTTTTGGATGAGTGGATGCTTATGGGACGGATTTGAGGAACGAATAATTGTAAAGTAGGCTCCGGCGGAACGAGTGGTTTGCTTGTGTGTTTAGTCGCCTGGTGGTTAGTCAGGAGCCATCTTGTGGGGTGGGTTTCTGCTGCTCTCAGACATTTTAAAAAGTTGATTCATATTCTGTAACAGCAGCTTCGATAGTAGTGCAGCTCTAAAATAACAGTATGTCAATGAGTAATATCGTTTCTATAGTAACAGCTCGTTTACAGGGACTTGTACGGCGGATGTGTAATGGTTGATATGGTGGAGTTTTCTGTAAGGAGATGTTTATGTAACAGTTATGGAAGGAGTCTCCAGTGTCAGAGCTTTGTAACGGTCAGAGGTAAAGCTGTAAGTTTTCTGACATCCTCAGGACAGACGAGTTTACTCGTCTTGATCGCGGTTTCTCGGTAACATGACAAAGCTGCGTTTTTTTTGTCTTATTGACTTCAAGAGAGAGAAGAAAGAGAGGCCGGTGAGGGAACGACTGTTTATAGCTGCTATAACGTAAGTGAGAACAGGAACGAACTAACTTGTTAAATGTGACTATAAACGGATAAAAAGTATGACATGTCATTCGTTAATTAATAAAATAATTTTTAGTGTTGGCTATTGTTGTGGTGTAAGAGGAATAACACACTTCAGGGCATGCTGTTATAGGAAAATAATCAACTTTGGAGTGGTATCTATAACTGGTTCATCACACCACCCAGTCACTGATTATTTTACCATAACAGCATGATACGGAGTGTGTTATTACTTACTTAACTCACTTGATTTTACGATTTGATGATTAATGAGAATATTAGTTCATTTTTCTTCTTCTTCTTGTTTTATATTCTTTATATACAGCCTGAGCCCTATTTCCTACAAAATACTTGGCTCTAATTTGTGAATGATCCTGAAGGCCTTGATTAGACAGCTCAAATGTGTGTGAATACGTTTGGAACCAGATTCTGCCAGTTTATAGATCTCTATAAGTCTGTCTGAGTGAGCAGTGGAAGTGTGTTATCTCTCAGTCGGTACTTGGAGAACGGCTGTGTGACAAAGCCTGAATAACGGCGTGTGACGAGTGCATGAGCCGAACATTCTGCCCGAGCAGATACTCTGAATGGAGACGAGATGATTCAGGCTGTATCTCCGTTAAAAACCACGCCACGTTTACTGCCCTGAAAAGCAGCTTTGAGTAGAAACCAGACAAAGAGAGATGCTGATGAACGCCCAGGAGCTAATCGTGGCTTTGTGGACATGGAGAAGGAGAATGAAAAAAAGGAAAATGCTTCTCCTTCTTCACAGTGTGATAACACAGAGGGAGAAAATGTCCGAGTCCCTCAGGGCCACGCTGGGTTTACAAGTCGGGATCTGAACAGCGTGTCAAAGCGTCAGGTCGGTGTGGCGAGGTCAGAGAGCAGCGTTACTCACAGGACGGATACGGAGAGGGAAATCGATGTTTCTGAAGACGTGACGCGAGTGATGGAGAAGCAGGGACGTCCTTCTGATGTCTGAAAAAAAGAATGAATCACGTAAACGCAAGAATAAACTACAAACACATAAAAATGTAGGAAAGTCTTTGCTATGTTGTTAAAATTAATTTAGAGGATGTCCGAGTAGGGGCGGGGCGTCCGGCTCGTCTAGAGTTCGTGGCGATGAAGTCCACCGCCCCGTAGTCCAGTGCCTGCTTAAACAAGATCATAAGATCACGTACCACAGAGTCATCCGGCCACCAACTCATGCAAGGCAAGCTTTTCACCAGAGAAGTCTTTAGGACAAGTAGGACTTGCGGCTCAGTCCCAGTGCACACCTCCACACTTTCTGGTAAGCGTTCCTAAAAATGACGACATCAACAAAACAATCTACTGATTGTCGCAACAGAAAAGCATTCGATGCCACAGCCATCCGTAGCCAGGAGCCCAAGAGAGTAAAACTGGCTGTTCTCTTTGGGTGGGCGGGGCATACTCTTCCTCCTATGTCAATCAGAGCAACACTAGCCAATCACGGGCATATGTAAGCTCATGTATGTGTAAGAGGGCGGATAGCTCTTTCCTTTGAATGTGTATGAGCAGCAGTTTGAAAAGATGCAGTTAGCTGACTTCATGTCTCTCAGAGGAAGCATGTGTCAGCCTTCACGATCCCCGGTGTTAGGTTTCCTCCCCTGCTCTCTACACTTTGCCGCGTAGCGAGTGGCATACTTCCGCATTCCACTGCGCGCATTCCAGCGCCATTCAAAAACTCTCCGTTGGACTTTTCCCTTCATTCATGGACTCACGTTTTGTTTACCTCTGCCATGTGCGTTATGTTTTCGTTCACATCATGTCTCCGCCTCCTGTGTTTCCCCATGTGCATATGTTTTGGTTTGTGTCAAGTCTCCGCCCCGTTTTCTTATTGGTTCTTGTTTATTGTATAATTATGAGTTTCAGGTGTCACTGATTTGGTCATATGATTTTCTGTGTGTTTAAATACGCCGCTCCGTTTCCGCTTCGGGGCGGAGTATTAGTTTATCCTCGATGAGTTTAACCTTGCGTGTTTATCCCTTAGCTCTTTGTTCCGTGGTTTCCAGACCACCTTTCCAGCCTCACGTATTTGTCCCTTCGCTCGTGATTCGTGGTTCCCAGACCACCTCGATGCCTCGCGTATGTTTCCCTGTGTTTTTTGGATAACTGCCTTCTTGTGAATTACTGTTTCCTTTCTGGATTACTGCCGCTTCGGCCAAGTGAAGTATTATTTTGGATTAATGTTACCTTTTTGTTCATGACTTTGTTTGATGGCTTTCTGTGTGTCCGTTTATTTGGAACAGTTCAAACATAAATGAACATTAAAAAAAACTCCATCAAACATAAATCCATAAACAGAAAGGTCACAGTCGAGGTAAACAAAACGTGAGTCCATGAATGAAGGGAAAAGTCCAACGGAGAGTTTTTGATTGGCGCTGGAATGCGCGCAGTGGAATGCGGAAGTATGCCGCTACACTTTGCCGCGTAGCGAGAGCAGGGGAGGAAACCTAACACCCGGTCTGTCGCTGACGTTTGATAGGAGAGAGAGAGAGAGTGGGAAGTGGCCAGGACTAAATTAGGGAGAAAACTGGTATCCATTTATATTTATAGCATTTAGCCGATGTGATTGTATGCAGAGCGATTTTTGGACACCTTATCTGTTCATTTCAATAACACACTTGCTGCATCACCGCTGTTTTATTTTTCTTTTAAAAAAAAAACTGTTTTAAAAATCTTTCGACAAGGTCATTATCAAGTGTGGTATAACGCCATTGGTGTACCTGTTTTAGATTTCGTCATCAAATTTTTAAAAAAAAACATGTCGAAATCCAGGTTTGAATATTAACCCGAACTCATCAACATAGAGTAAACTGAGAGAGCAATGCAGAGTATGATAATATCTGTATTCTCTTTTTGTCTATCTCACCATGTGTGTGTGTGTGTGTGTGTGTGTGTGTGTGTGTGTGTGTGTGTGTGTGTATTATTTTGCATTTATATTCATCTATCCATCTCTGTCTGTGTCGGCCGACTCTCATTTCCATGCGGGCTGATATATAACGGCAGACAGGAGGAATCTCGATAATAGGATATTTACTTTCTGTGTGAATTGCAAAATGTCAAAATAAAGATAAAAAATTCAAACACCTCAACGGGAACAAATTACACTTTACGCCAGTGCTGCACGGAGACAGAGGGGGGAAAAAAAGTTCGAGCATGACATTTGGAAAGTGTCAAACACTGAAGGATCTGTAATTTTACTGAATGTGTTATTTATTCAATTCCCTCGGGTTAGTTTTTAACCCGGACTTTCAGCTCTCATACACAAAACACGGTGAGGAGACGGAGGGTGGAGTGTTTCGAAACGCTCCAGCCTCCGTCTCCTCAACGTGTTTTGTGAAGGAGATCTCCTTCATATGTCATCCTTAGTTACTTTTATATATATATATATATATATATATATATGATTTTGATCTGATCACATTCTCGGTTACACCCAATCCCAGGCCTTGTACCTTGTTCCTTATTAAAGCAATGAGGAAATATTTATACAAGAGAACTTCAATGTCTAATGTTTGCCTATGAGTTTACTGTAGATAACAAATAAAGGAAGTCTATCTCACCCCAAATCTTCATATACATACTTCAGACAAATTTCTTTAATTTGAGGAGAGTCTCTGGTGAACTCTCCTCTATGGGTTTCAAGTCAGGGGACTGGGATGGCCAGGGCAGGACCTTGATTTTGTGGTCAGTAAACCACTTCTGTGTTGATTCTGATGTATGTTTTGGATCATTGTCCTGCTGGAAGATCCAACCCATTTGAAGCTTTCTGGCAGAGGCAGTCAGGTTTTCATTTAATATCTGTTGATATTTGATGGAGTCCATGATGCCATGTATCCTAACAAAATGTCCAGGTCCTCTGGCAGAAAAACAGCCCCAAAACATTAAAGACCCACCACCATATTTAACCGTGGGCATGAGGTACTTTTCCATATGGCTACCTCTCTGTGTGCACCAAAACCACCTCTGGTGTTTATTGCCAAAGAGCTCTATTTTGGTTTCATCTGACCATAGAACCTGATCCCATTTGAAGTTCCAGTAGTGTCTGGCAAACTGAAGATGCTCGAGTTTGTTTTTGGATGAGAGTAGAGGCTTTTTTCTTGAAACCCTTCCAAACAACTTGTGGTGATGTAGGTGACTTCAGATTGTAGTTTTGGAGACTTTCTGACCCCAAGACACGACTAACTTCTGCAGTTCTCCAGCTGTGATCCTTGGAGAATTTTTTGGCCATCGAACCATCCTCTTCACAGTGCGTCGAGACGATATAGACACACGTCCAATTCCAGGTCGATTCATAACATTTCCAGTTGACTGGAACTTCTTAATTTTCTTAAGTTCAAGTGCATTATCATCAGTGTTGATAAATTTTTAATAACTCGTACGCGCCACATAAACAGATTAGAAAACGTGTGTGATCTCTGATATGCTGAAAGTAAGGAGATGTTTATTTAACATTTATGGAAGGAGTCCCCAGTATCAGTGCTTTCTAACAGTCAGAGGTGAAGCTGTAACTTTAAAGATGAGTTTACGTTCTTTGTAGTTTCTTATGACATGACATGCTGTGTATTTTTTCTTATTAAGTTCAGGGGAGAGAAAAAAAAAGAGCGCTTGGTGAGGGAACGACTGTTTATAGCTGCTATAGCGTAAGTGAGAACAGGAACTAACTTGTTTCGTAGGCATTACGCAACGTTAAATGTAACAATAGACACAAAAAGTATGACGTGTTGTTCTTTAGTAAATTAAAAATTGTAATCGTGGGCATATTGCTGTGGTGTAAGTTGTCACTGAGAGAAAATGTCCATCTCTTTCAGGAAAATGGACAAGCTACTGTACAAGCTGCCAGGTTTCCCAAATGTATTTTATTTATTTATTTATTTTGACGTTTCCGGGCACTAGAATTATTAGAGCTGAGCACTGCCTCACTGCTGACTTTCAAGGTGACTAGAGTCGCAAATTAATTTAAACTTCAGATTCAACATTCGTCCACTAATAGCACTATACATCACGAGGTCCTTCCGTCATTTCTGCCGTCATGAGCGCTGGACAGATCACTCATCACACAGCGTAAGAAAAACACTGAAACCGAAATAAAATCTTAGGGATGGATTTACCCCAGTACCATCTGAATAGGGCTTAAAACAAGAATTATACAATATACGTGAATACTAACTCTAGAGAATTCTAGGTTTGTAAAACTTTTCGTACCATCTCTGCATCTCAGACTTCACAAAGTCACTCTCTCTTCATTGCGAGTGCGGTTTTTAAGAAACAGCCTTTAATATTTCAGGAAATTCACCCCGCTAAGAGTTCAGTCTGCAGTGGCCAGATAATGAGCTCCCACCCGATACACACCGAGGGTAATAAAAGAACAGAAACTCCACCACAATAACGATGTCTGCATCAATAGAATAAATTTCATCATTAGCCTTTTATTACCGTTTCCTTTCCCGCACTGTTCACACACACGCTGATGGAAACCCGTTTGGCTCATTTTCAGCCCCGATCATAACCATTCATTACCGTGGCTTTTTCTTTACTTTTCTTAGCCGGTGTTGTAATACTGATTTTAACACACTCTCGTTGACCTTCCCTCACGACTCAGTAGCGTACATCACACGTGTCACTCAAGCGGCCACTCGCGGCAGGTTGAAGCTCGGTTGAAGTTGGTTGAGCCACAGTTGACGGTTTACACTGAATTTCCTGTTAAACGATGCAGAGTCATGGAGAGCATTACGTCACACAATAAAACACTCCAGGTCATGCTGTTATAGGGAAAAAAATCAACAACAGTGTGTGTGGTGAGATGACGCAGAGTTACTGCTACCATCCTGAAGCTGATTATTTTCATATAACAGCAAGTTTGTACAACACATTGTACCTTATTACCGCTTACAGTTTTATTTCATACAAAGGTGTGTGTTCGGTGTAAATGTAACCTTTGTACCACAGCGATGTCAAATTCTTGATTCTGATTGGTCAGAATGTGTCGAGTAATGTTTTTTTATGTGTGACAGCAGGTCTGACAGTAGTGCAGCTGCAAATCACAGGTTTATTAATGTTAATGCGTTGTCGTTTCTATAGTAACAGCTCATTCGCAGGGACTCGTACGACAGACGCTCCACATAAAAGGATTAAAAAAAACAAACAAACGTGTGTAATCGTTGATACGGTGAAGTTTTCTGTAAGGAGATGTTTATGTAACATTTATGGAAGGAGTCTCCAGTGTCAGCGCTTTGTAACAGTCAGAGGTGAAGATGTAACTTTGTAACTTCAAGTTTTCCAACATCTTCGGGACGGATCAGTTTACGCTTTGTGATTTCTCTGTAAAATGACAAGTTGCGTTATTTTATTCTGCTATAACGTAAGTGAGAACAGGAAGTAACTTGTTTTGTGGACTTTCCACAACATTATATGTGACCATCAACTAATAAAACTATAATGAAGTTCTTTATTTGATTAAAAATTGTTAGTGTTGATTAATTGCTGTGGTATACTGTAAGCAGAATGAAATACTTGGGGACATGCTGTTGTAGGTAAATAATCAGCTTCGGGGCGGTAACAGTAACTTACCAGTAACTTATTTTCCTAAAATAGCATGCCCTCAAAGTGTTTTATTCCTCACTTAACTTATAGTTCGAGGTGTTGTGTGAAAGCCATAATGTCGTCTTAAACATTTATCACACCATGAATTTATCTTACCACTCCAACCTTAATGCGAGTAGCTTCTATCCCCTGTATGTCGAGTCCTGCCCCGCCTTCCTTTTTCTCCTTTTTCCAGGCAGCAGAGGAACATCTCTGCTTCCCAATCACTCACATCACATCTTCAGAAACATTGATCTCTCTCTCTCTCTCTCTCTCTCTCTCTCTCTCTCTCTCTCTCTCTCTCTCTCTCTCTCTCTCGCTCTCTCTCTCTCTCTCTCTCTCTCTCTCTCTCTCTCTCTCTCTCTGTGTGTGTGTGTGTGTGAGTAATGCTGCTCTTTGAACTCACCACACTGACCTGATGTGTGTTTAGTGTTCCTGCTCCTTTGTCAGGTTTTATATGTGTGCACTGATTTAAAATGTTGGCGGAGCAAAATTGGTATTACTTTTCTCTAACTGCTAATTACCCAATTATCTAGCAGGGCACATTAGTGTAAAGTTATGACATACCCTTGTTCCCTGAATTTTGTGTTTATTAAAGTTGTAAATCAGTTACAATCACTAGGTGAGCTTTTACAATTTTCCTTAATGTATTACAGGCGAGGGAATATAAGACCCAGGACAATAGGGTTCTATGGTAATAGAGCTATTTGAACACACGACCCTGAGAATAAAGGACAAACGGTATCTAAGAATATAGAGCTCTGGGAATAGAGTACAGGATCACGGTAGTATATGGGTCTGGGAAAATAGGGACCTCAATTGTGAATATGGTACCATAACTTTATAAGGCTCTGGGTATATATTTATAGGACCCTTTAAATATGTAGGGCACTAAGAATGTAGAGCCATGGCTATATAAAGTTCTAGGCCTCTGGGAAAATAGTTTATGGCCATTAAACATATGACTATAACGGGATTTGAGAATAAAAGTGACTTGGGACAACAAGGCCCTGTAGCCCTAGGGCTCTGGGAATATAAAGCCATGGCTATATAGGAGAATATAGGAACGATATAGTAATGTATAGGCCGCTGGGGACAAATGGTCCTGGAACATAGGATTACGTCAGGCTCTGGGAACATAGGACCCTTTGAACATAGGGTTGTGAGAATGTAGCGCCATGGTAACATAGGGTTCTGGGAACATAGGGGTCTAAGAATATAGGTGTCTGGCAGTATAAAGCTCTGGGAATACTGGACCGTATTTGTATTGGGACCTTTGAACATAGGGCACTGAGAATGTACAGGCATGTATACATAGGACCTAGGTAGTCCTATATAGACCTGTGGGGAAAATGTCTCTGAAAAATAGGGCTACATAGAGCGCTGACAATATACGACTATAGCTATGTAGGACTTTGGGTACATAGGGTCCATTGAACACAGGGCTCTGGGTATATAGGGTATTGGGATAATAGAGCCCTGAGACCATAAAGCCATGGTAAAATAGGCCTCTGGGGTATATACGAATCTTTGTGCATATGACTCTGAGAACGTAGGCCCATAATTATTGAATGTAGGATGCAAATAAAAGCAGCATGAGGTTTTTTTTTTAAGGGTAACGTATGAATCATTGGCATTGTCTGTAGCATCAGGATCACTCAGACAACAGTAAGCAGGGATAAACTATATTCAGAGCACGTAAACAAGAAACTAGACAAATAGCATGATAAGATCTCGTAAGAAAACAAAGTAACAGGAGGGTATAAATGAACAAACTGATTACAGGCTTAACACAGAACACATGGACGCAATCAGGTAACAGACAAATGACAGGACAGGGGCAGAGACAGGGCAGGAAACAGAACACCTGCACATGGCCGTAACAAACAGAAGCACATGGAGTGGACTGAAAGCACAACAAACGAGAGCAGCACTCATCATGCTGGATACATGCCATGCACTTGAGAGGGGGAATTCATTACAGTATAGTGCTCTGGGAACATATGGCCCTGGAAGCAAATATATCAGGGAACAGATCGCCTGAGACACACCCGGTGTGTAAATGGAGGTGATGGGGCTCTGGGTGTGATTTAAAGATGAGATGAGGAAGTTTACCCTAACTCTAGAAAGCACTAGAAAAACTCCAACAGCAATCTGATCCATCTTTCCTTTCTTTCCCCTCCTCCTTTTCCATCTTTTTCTTCCTCCTCAAGGCTCGGTAGGAGAAAATCACCACTTGCATGCAAATCAGCTCTTTTCTTTTGTCCCTCCATCACAAAAAAAAAAAAAAAAAAAAAGTCCTCAAATTCATCGAGGTCATTGATGGTTTAATCGAAATCTCTCTCATTCACAAGAGCGGGATTAAATCAAGTCCTTGTGGAGACTTCTAAAAAAGATATTAGCCTGAATATATTCAGACACAAATTATGCACGAAATGTTTGAAGCCTCAGCCAGGCGGTACATAAGTTAAGAGACTCTCACTAGTTAATTAAAGTAGTGGGAGACTTTTTTTTTTTTTTTAAAAGGTATCAAGCACCTTGTGTCCTTCATGCACGCTTTTAACATGTCACCTTCCCTAATGATGAAATAATGACCCCCGGTCTGACCTGTCCGGTGGCCTCCGTTCTGCTTCTCTCTCAAGGAGTGGGGTAACATTCACGAGTTCTCCGGGTCAAGATGCGTAATTGAGCGTGGACGTGACGTGCATAAGGACACAGACATGAGACACAGCCTGCGCTTGGTTTATTTAAGATCATTTACCAGCTCAATTTCTGTTCAGCGTGCCACCATTTTACTGATTCAGAACTTGCGTGAGATCGGCTCGAGTGAGGAGCAGCGTTAAGTCCATCTGACAGTTTGATGTAACCACAATATGTTATGCTGAAATTTATATTTTGGGTGTGAACACACTCGAAAACACTATGAACTGCCATTCGAGGTCAATACTAAATACAGACATATGCCACTATTCATTAATTAATGATACTATCCCATTAATACACCTTTAAAAAAGGTTTTTGCACAGAGAACATCGGAGGAGATGCATCTTAATCTGAGCTATCGCTCATCTCGGAGACTGTATTTGTAGCAGATGAGCGCTAGGTCAGCTTATCCTTCAAACCTAGGTCACATTTTCTTAACAGGAGAGCCCGTCGAATTAACATAACACAACCAGTGCAGGCATGATGATTTCATGACCTCGATTTCGTATCTTGTGGCTTCAAGCGGTGTGTAGCTTCAAGCTAACTGTTAGAGCAGGATATAAAAAAAAATAATGCAAAATAATAGGACGTACTGGATCGAGTGCTATTTTATAAGCTGCTGCTGATGAGATAATAAGAATGGAAGCCATATCGTTAAATTAAACCAAATTTGCATCGATCACAGAGCGAAATATCGACATTTTGCCGTTCATGTGCTGAATAAAAAGCCTGTACATTGTCTGTATAAAAACCTAAACGGCAGCAGGATTTTATCTATAAACGTGTGTTTGAAACTGTCCGCATTTACATCAGTTAATGAATTTAATTTGGTTAGTGTCGAAAGGACACAGAAGGTTTAGTACATTTTAAAGGACACTTCTGCTAAAGATTAAAACCGTACAACATTGTTGTTATATATCGGTCAGTTCGAGGAATAGCTTTTTGTTGAAGTACTCACATTTCCAATTCACCGACACACGCCATAGCTGCTAACTCTGGAAAACACCAAACTCTATTAAGAGACTGAGAAAGAGGGGACAGTCCCAGAATTTGGATCGGTTAAACCATCAAACCCACCTTTGCTTCAGTTTTTAACTTCTTCTCTTAAGGAGGTGTAGGAGGAAAGTCAGGACAAAGTGATGAACAGGAAAAAGGAAAAGAGATATGACCTGCAGAAAGTTGTAATCTGCTCTCTAGATTAGATTTATTATGATCAGTAATACAGACGGAGTAAAGATCAGTGTGAATCCGGTGATGAGGAGGTTGTTGGTCTTCGCTTTTGCTTCGGAGGCAGAAAATGTCGAGAATCTGAGCCGCTTCTGCGACGTGACTCTTCGCAGCTACGGTGAGACGTCGCATCACGTAACAGTCAACGTTCCAAACATACACACGCCGTTATTTATTTTTTTTTAGTGACAATGCAACACAAAAGTATTTTCCCTTCAACCTGCTGTGAATCTCTTCATGTTCACTCAATAACAAGACTCACTTTCCCACCAGCGTTCTGTCCTCCATGTTTGTTTTTGTCATTAGCCCTATAACTCGTGATCTCATCGGTCAGGTGAAAAAACCATGCAGTGTCAGGAAACTTTGGAAACTCACCTATAAAAATAAATAAATAAATAAAAGTGTTTTTAAAAGCTTCCCACAAGAGAAAAACAATGATGAGGCGATGTGTGAATCTTACTTCTAACTTCTTCTAAATTATTTGTATTTAAATGACGCCTTTCATACCTTTAAATCAGCGTCACGCTCAAAAATATTTACGGTGTGAGGTAAAAAATAAAAATAAAAAAAAAGAAGAAACAAAGAAACATTAAAATAGGCAAATAGTTAAAAAAAAAATAATGAGAAGTGACATAAAGAAGGAAATAATAACTATATAAACT